>JAKRZM010000325.1:95823-118488 GCA_036379175.1 Heliconius cydno galanthus
TCGCGCCTTTCACCGTGCTGATGTCTCGGATTTCCCTCACATTCGTGACATCGCACCGTGGCACACCCGCCCACCGGATATACGCCGACTCCCGAGGGATATCCTTCCCCCTTCCGATTCCTGACCTGCAGCTCCGGTCGCTGGTCGCCTAAGCTGGGCCTCCTCTGGGTTACCAGGGATCTCACCCGGCTGGGCTGACCGCCCGAGCAGCATATAGCTCCTCCTCTCCCGCTCCACTTTCCCCCCAGTCCCTTTGGACACAACTACAGGGCCTTGGCCCACCCCACCGACGCGCCCATAGCCATGGGCGGAGAAAGAACACCACGGTCTGAGGGCTCAGCCCTGGAACCGTCTCCCCTCTCCCTCCGCGGGGGGCTGAGAGAAGAATTTCACAGCAACAGCAACATTCAACAGGCAATATCAATAATAAGAAAAGACTTTAAAATAAAATTAATCAGTTCAATTTAGCTCTTGAAGGGTTAGTTTCTAAAGCTAAGTATTTAAGAATCGCAACATACTATTTTTATTTTACTATAGCTTCACGCTGGATCCTGCATAAAATATGTAGCAGAGGAAACCTAGTTTTAAGACACTTCCTACTTTCCGCCCGATCATCGAGTTGAGTGGAGGTGCCGAGCTATGTCTTCTATAGTCATCATTTCCATATTCATTCCTTCGAGCGGGAATCGAACCCCAGAACCGTTTCGTTGTAATTAAATACCGCCGTTGCGCCACGGCCTCTACATACTACAGATGCCAAGTGTAGTTTCTTATAGTTTGTCATCACGTAATGTCCACCTCCAGACGCTGACTTACCGCTGGTCTATTTCAGAATCTAGGGAAGCATGTTATATACTCTTATTAAATATTCACTGCATTGCGTATTTCTTGTATTAGTAATTTGCATATTTAGGGTCATATTTAAATTAATAATTTAGTTAATTTAAGGTATATGTAATTAAAAGGTTAAAAGTAAATTATTTTATTCAAAATCATTGAGTTATATATTTATAACTACATTTTTAAGAGACTTCAATATAACAATTTAATAGAGAGGCCCGTCGTGGCACTGGGACACAAGCACGCGACAGGTAATGAAAAGTATAGAAATCTTTAAAATTATTTAAGTATACTTAAACGAATAAAATTAAATATAGTCTAAATTATAGAACTTTATTTAGGCTATCGTCAAAATATTAAACAGTTTATAAAATCTAATTGCATGATACGAATGCAATGTATTAGGTATATTAAAACTGTGTAATATCCGCAATGGTCATAGGTTGATATCTAACAAAAGGGGTTATAAAATAGCGGTGATCTTGTTTTTAGCCTGTTTGTGGGCAGTGAACAAGAAATAAAACGTTTTATGGTCGATACGCTCTGTCTAATTTATACAAAGGAAAGATTCCTTTGCCAAATTATCATAGCTTGTAATCTATGGGTAACGAAATTCAGTAGGTACAAATTTTAGCACAAATGCTAAAATTAAATAAATTCAAACAAAAACAGGAGAACGGAGTGTCTCAACACTAGATTTCCTCGACCAGCCTTAATATGCAGCAAAACGTACGAAGCAGGAAATCTAATGTAGCTATGTTCAAATTCTCATACAACTACCTACAAACATTTACGATGGACAATACCACTTGTCAACAAGAACAACTACAACTATCAACTACTACTACTACATACAACTAGAGTACTATACAACAAGTTACGAGTCCTCAGTGACATTAGATCATACACTGAACGGCGGCCACGACTGACACAATACAGGTTTATGAGTTATCATATTGATAAATTTCCTTGTAACACTTACATATAAAGTAATATATTTACATATGCATAAGTTATAATCAAGTCATATATTTTGCTGTTTGTTCGAATTTTCTTAAAGAAATGAAAAGTTTATCTTTATGAAGTCTGTTTATCTTTAAGTATCACATTTGTTGGATGAGTAGGGGAAAGCTACATATATCACAGTTCTCTCTACACAGTTTACTGAGTGATAGACCGACGCCGAATTTAGTATAATGATACTAAAGAAAAATCTTAATTTTGGCACTCTCGGAACACCATTAACTAAGAACTTTGTTGTATTTTTGAAATAAACAATAATGATAAAATTATCTTAAATCAACTTTATTAGTTGAGACCAGTCGTGGCGCAAGGGAGCAAGCGTGCAATTGTAAATCCGTCAGATTGTGGGTTCGATTCCCACTCGAGGAAATTAAATATTTAATACTATCGTACCTTAGCGCGGTAACGAGAAGTTCCGCCGCTCAACACGCTATGCCTCCAGAATCCAGTGTAAAGTGGGGAATGGAAGTGTCTTAATTGGAATGGTAACTTGATAAATGAAGAACGAAACCTCTGCTAAGCAGCTCTGTATGGCTTCCCTACTATGCGAGAAAAACACTTTTTCTGCGTCAAAACTGTCAATCTTTATATAAATATAATGAAAAATAACCAAATGATGACGAAAAATTTAATAACTAATTAACTAATTACGATTGCACAAACTTTGGACGGATATTGTGCACTAAACACAGACACACACACAGGTACCTTGTAGAGTAACAGATACGATATTTAGAGAGATCAAGTTAAACAAGGTCTATTGGCAGGACGGTAAACATGTTACTACACCTATATATGGTGTTAACCAATTTAGTAAGATTATTAGGTAATGGTCGAATTATCAAACCTAAGTACTGTATACTTGGAGTGAAGGTAAGCTATAATATAGTTATATCATCATAACTACTATATATATACTGGCAACTTTGTTTAATAAGTAATACACTTGCTGTATGCAAAAACGCTCATATAATAATTAAATTTCTAATTCACTTTAAAATATTAAAATTTTATGAAAATTTATACTGCAAACATGTTATTTTAATACAATGATATCCTGCAATTTATTCATTTTTAGATAAACTCTAAATGATAAAAATTTTTGACTTTTATTATTTTGCAAATGATAATCATAAAAAAAATCAATAAAAAAAATTCACCAATCATTTCGTACCACCATACTTTTAATCTATAGTTACCAGACCGAAAAAAAATATATGTAACAAGAGAGGTAAAAAAAAACCATCCACAATAAAGGCTAGACAGACCGAGCGATACATAATGTAACAATGGGTCCTGCTGGCAGCACTGGCAGCGTGCAAGTAGTTTGGCAGAGGTCGGCGCGTGCGCGACACGCTCCAGACGACGGGTTTAATTATTTTCAGAGTCAAGGGAATGCTTTAAATTATCCAATATTATGTTTTGGAAGGTATAAATATATTAGCAATTTTACCTAGTATAAAATTTAGAAAATCCTTTCAGATTTGTATGTGATTACTAGTGACCTCCCCGCCGTAATAAGAAAATTCCATCTTTCGAACTCTACAAGGGGTCCTTGATATTGAAAATATGGTCTCTTAATAATAAATTTTCGCGTCCTAAGCCGCCTTGTTTCGGCTGTACTTTGTTGTTGTTTCTGTCACACACACGGAATAACGGAAATGTTTAATTATATATAAACTAATTATTTGAACAGATAATGTTAACATCTAAATTATAAACTTAATAAAACAAATTGCTATTTACTGATATAAATACGAGTATTAGTATTTTGTATTTATGTTTAGAACTAATTTGTATCTTTAATTATATTTTAAACAATTTTTATTGACACTATATAAACATAACAACATTAACTAAAAAAACAATAACAATCAATCCATAAAGAGAAAGTAAGGGTATTCAAATGTATTGAATGAGCAATTAGGTCATCACTTATCTGATAACACCCGCGATGCATACTGATGCATTTATGTATAGGCGTATGACGACAAATTACTACTATTGAATCCAAATAAGGCTAAGCTGAAATATCGACGCTATCTGTTCACGTAGTTCGTGTAATAAATGAGTGGATCGGTGGCATATGGAAACACTTGATACGTATAAATGAGGCGAAATGGATATATTATATTGCAGATTTTACTGCATGTCATTGAGTCGTAATGAGAAATAGTAGAACGAGTCAATAATTTTATTAAGTGTATATAATTTTGTATTGAAGGCAACGTCTTTGAAGTTATTTATTATAACAACTAAAATAGTAATTCTATGCATACAATATATTTTATTCCTATAAATAAAAAAAATGGCAATTGGGAAGCACCTAGCTCATACATGAGGATTGTGAACCGTGTTCTCAGTAACACGAATGTTTGAGTGAATACAAATATCGCTCATTTGGTGCAATAATGACGTAATTACAAAAAAAGTTAACCATGTCAAAATATGCGAAAAGACTATTATACGAACTTGGATAACGTTTCTGCAATATTTCAGTGCATTTAATTGACTGCTTTATCAAATGAGCAAAATATTTTCTTTACACCGATTCCTTTAAACTTAATCCAGCAAGAATATCTCCAAAATTAACAGAAAGAAAAAAATAAATTATAAAATTGATCAATCTCCACACAATATATAATTAAACATTTAAAGACAATAACTGAAAAGACGTTTTTATCAAGTCCCTTAACGAAGTGCTTCCTGCCAAATTTGGTTTGCCAGCTGTCCCAAATATAGGTTACGATCTTTTTGCCCTCACAGAATAATACATTGAGTGCAGTTAATGGCGGTAATTATAAAACGGCGAGACAGCCCGACGCCTGAGCACTCGAGTTAAATATAAAAGATACTATAGATTACGTCTCTTTGTACACGATGCTTCTGTGAATACCAATTCGAAGAACCGCGTTGTTTTAATATAGTGAGAACGGTATGGTTCTACTAAATGAAATCATCTACAAAATAAATCGATTGCAATTTATTTTTAACGCTATTATTCACAAGATTAACAATTAATTTTTTCATCAGATCTTCATAGCACACACCAATTTTATATTAGGTGCTTGACCGGAAGAATTACTTATTTACTTAGCTTCAGACAATTCCTAGCGGGGAAGCCAGAGAGAACGGACCGCCACACGCTATGGTTATATAGTCTTTCCGCATAATATATTGACATAGTAATTTTTTAAAAAGTGTGTAATTAAGTCATTATTGCACCAAATTTGTATTCACATAAACTGACTGACTAAGAAAAGGACTCACAACCATCACGTACAAGCCAGGCACTCTCACTCACTCCCAATTGTCTCACAGTCGTAACATTATCGATAAAGTTAATTATGAACTTAAATCCCGCAGGAGATAAAAGTAATAACAAACTCATTTTATCTTTCTAGTTCAGAATTATATCCACCTAACACTCGATATCTAAATACGGTAATGAAATGGAAGTTTGAGGCTGTTGTGACGCGGTGGAACAGCTTCTAACTAAACGCGGCAGTTAGACGTAGACGAGTGGCGGGACTCAACGCCGAGCTTTGCCTCGTTACCAGAGCGGGGGCAATAGAGAATATTAAATATCAAGGATTTTTTTACATTTTAAATTAGATATTTTCATAACCAGCTCTGGTACAGAAAGACCAAAAGCAGTACCTAAGCAATAAGTTCTACACATTTAGAGCGTAGACAGCTGCTTTGCGGGAAAAAGCGTGAAGCTGAAATAAAATTGATGTATAGAGTACAGTTAATCTACCACTACGTAGCACTACGCGGATTTACTCAAAGATAAAAAAGGAACTTTGCTACAGATATACATACCTACATACGAGTATATCCATAACACAATATGAGTCACAATCACAGCTTAGTGCTTACTAAAACTAGCGCACTACACGATCCCACAGTGCGGCCAGGGTTACCATATGAATATAAATTCCCTTTTAAACGTTTATTATTTAGCCACAATGTAAACAGGTTAGAGACATCAAATTTATTACAGGATGTATTTATTATTTGACTGTGAACGCGACGGTTGTAGTTTTGATTCCCAGTCGGGGAATAACTTATTTTCATTTCGTCCCTCTGCTAACACAGTGAAGATGATGATTCCGATTCTTAAAATAAACAAATTTTTAGCATATTTGTAGCTAGTTAGTGTGAATGGGTCATAATATTCATTATAAATATCCGAAGAAATATTTAACCTATTTAATACGGTGTGTCGTTCCAAAAACGATGTCAGAATAATAATTGATCGAGAAAGTGTGTGAAAGAGTGATAAATGGTTCCCTTAAGTATTCGTGTTAATGTAAGTACAGTATGCATATCGGTCATATAGAGTACTTATCGATCGAAGCCAAAGTGGTCTATCTTACAATAATCCTTTTTTAGCTGCACGCTGTATCCCGCATGTAACAGGATAGGCTGAAAGAACTTTGGAATTTTAGCTTTGAATTGAAGCTCATATTTTGCTAAATTTGAAGAAGAAACTTCATAATATATTGTATTACTAGTGGGCCCAGACGCGGCTACGCCCGCGAAAATATAAACCTAAATAATTAAAATAAGTTAAAAAATAATAATAAGGGGAGATTTATTATAAGAAAAAATATAGTACTACTAAAAGGTTACTGAGTAACCGAAATGAACAAACAAAAGAAGTAAATGTAACTAAAGGAAATTCTTAATATTAGAAAAAGTACCTAAAGTTTGCCGCGCGTACTAAACATTTTTCTATATTAAATAATGATTAATTTTTGCGAACAATATTAAATAAAATCCCAATTGTTTAAAATTACGATATTTTAAGTGTATAACATCGGTATAGATAACCGAACTGAGATAAATTAATTATAAGCAGCAAATAATTACATAAAAAATAATAGTAATTCGAAAATATATAGAAATTTACAAAATCAAAGTCATCTGCCCGTTCGCATCGGTCATACTATACCACTCGTGGGCTAGGTCATTTGGAATCAGTGACATCTTAATTATTTATTAGAATGTTATACAGTAAACTATAATTTCCATCTAGATGAAATGCTAAATGTGACTATTATATTTATTTTGATAAGGATCAATATCAAATTATAGAAATCATCTAATTTTTGTTAATGTATACAAATCTACATATATCGGCGCGCGCCATGTATGCATTAAGCAAACTCATTTTGGGTGACGTTTTCTTAAAACAACAAACTTTGCAAGCCGTTGCTTAGCAATGCGATTGTTTTTAACATGGCGGAATAAATTGCATGTCAAATTTATTATTTTAATATATTAATATATATCGACAATATTACAAATAGAAGAAAAAAAAGTAGCCTATGTTCATCCCGGTACTCTCAAGTATCTCTATATGAGTATTTTATCGCAATTAAATTAGCGGTTTGGGCCTGATTGCGTAAAAGACAGACAGACAGACAGACAGACAGAGTTACTTTCGAATTTATAATATAGGTATGGATTGCACTCTTAGTTTCCTGTCTATATAAAAATATGTAAAAAATAAATTAAAAGAAAAGTAAAATGAAAAAATAATATGATAATAGTTTTTACTACACTACTTACAATAACTGTACGTTGAGATTCCACAAAATTCTACATTCTTCTCTTCATTCTCTTTTTCACATTTTATTTACATAAGTACATAGAACAAAAATATAAAAAAGTAGTATAGGCCTCTTTGACTAATGTATCGGTCACCCTACCGCTGTAAGTTAAATGCCGCGAGGATCAATAACCCCACTATTGTTGAATAACACGCAAATATTTGCAGTGTTACGAAGACGTTTACGCTTAATGACATTCCTTATTAAATTGGAAGCTTCTCCTTTTGGATATCAAAGGTGAACTTTAAGGCTTAAAGCTTATTTTTAGGGTTCCTTATCTCAAAAGGTAAAAATGGAACCCTTATAGGATAATTTAAATCACATAAAAACTAAGTAAAACTAACATACAAACATGGCCAAGCCCTAACAGCAGATAATTATAATACGCTTCTAAGAATCAATATACTCACTATCACTTGTATGAGTCACATATCCCGCGGGACCCTTAAAATTTAAAACAAACCGACGAAGAAATACTTTAGAGATTCATCATTGTAGTGGAATTTGAGGCTGTAGTTTATTTTGTTGTCGAGAACTGGACACATGAGATACATTATGGTAGAAATTATGTTTTTAAAGCAATTATCTTGAAGCCGTCATGACACAGCGTCTGACAGAAAATCTGACGGTTGTGAGTTCGATTCCCACTAAGTTTGATCGTCGCACCAAATGACCAAAATTTACTTAAGTACACTTAATGTTTATAGTTTTCATAAGAACAATATTTCGAAGTGAGATGTGAACCTACGTCCATCTCATGTAAGCCGACCCTAATTGGGACACATACATTTCGCATATTAAAAGAAATTGAACGAAAACCGTTTTTCGAAAGTTGATAATCCCCATAAAATAAATAAACGAATTACTCTTTAGGTTATTCGAACTGAGGTCAAAGTGGTCCGCATTTTTGAAGGATAAGTAAGCTGTAACATATGAAAGTTTTAATGAAGCTTATATTAAAATTTGTGTCCAAATATCCTGTTTGGGTTGATTTCTGTTATGTTAAGTGTTTATTGATATTATTTTCACAAATAATAAAGATAATTCATTATTGCATATAATAAAATATATTATACTAACTAAAACTAAAGGCATGGGTATAATTAATTAAACAAAATACTAAAATAAATAAATAAATACTTTTAATACCTGTTTCATTACGCCCTTTTTTCGAAGTTTATATAATGAATAATTGCATTTATTAATAAACAATTACAACAATTCAAATCAAATACTAAATCCAATACAAAAGACATCAGTAACGCAAATCAAGATTAATCCGCAACAATTTTAAAACAACAACAACAAAAGCAACAAGTGCATAATACAAATTTCGTAAACTAGAAAGACTAACCTTGACAGAATTACTGTGCGGTGCATAAACGAAATCAATTTGCATTAGTAGAACGTTTAAAGGCTGAAACTGTTGAAATATTACCGCGGGCCGCCATTACCATGATTTACAAACGACACGGTGCTTGAAGCTAAATATCAATAGCGGGAATATATTATAGCGGATATGTTGCTCTTATCATTGGTTTATCGCTATTTGTATGATATCATCAGGAGAGTCATCGGTGTTGTTATTCAACAAAGAAATTTGTCGTAATATATATAGATTTTATGTTTCAATTCAGCATTTTAACGAATTATCAGTTAACTTCAGAGTAGTTATTAGCGGTTCTTCGAACGTGCCATTGAGTACTATTCACTTCGCCAATGTCACGTTGTATGTACACAAAAGAATTCAAAAAGTAAAACAGAGATAATTTAATAAATAGAAGAATACATGTCAAAAAGCCGACCGTGTCGTACGAATATTATGTCACGCTAACCCATCCGGGTTAGATAGAGAGAGATAGAGCATTGGACCTATCACACCGTCCCTTACTTCCGCTGATTTTAGAGCGAAGCGGGAAATGTTGGATGTTTCTTAAAACTGTTTTGTGTTATAGCTTTAATAATAAATTAATTGTCTGTTAATTGTAACAGATTGATTGAATTGATAATATTGATTCGATTAGATTTTTTTGCTATGTTTTTCTTTATAAGTTTTCTATAAAAGTAATAATATTTTTGAATCCAATAACTTACAAAACCATATTCTATACATACATTTATTTAAAATGAAAAAGTTATAACTTACACTAAAATCAAACAATGTAAGTATAAAAACCGCAACAGTCGATGCATAATTTCAAGTAAAAACTATAATAAAGATAAGAGAATGACAATAAAAATAGGTAACAAAGAAAATTATCCTGTCATTACTCGAGAAACATCAATACAAAAACATCAATTAGCGTATAGTACATAAAATATCGTACATTTATTATGGACATTAAACATAATTTTCCACTTTTAATTAGCATCAACAGCGAACGGCACTACAAAGCTGTAGGAATTAAACAAATAATCGCGATAACCCCGAAAGTACAGAAGGTACCGACAGCAGTGACTCATCACTCATTTAATGTGGACGATGTCAATGTATTGGAGTTTCTTAATTAAGTTTCTTAATCTTTGTATATACGTATATCCTTAATTTTGCGGATCAGAACACCACACTTTATATAAGCAGATCGAGAAAATGTTTGTGTAATGTGAAAATTATTTTCAAATATGGATTCGAAGCAGCAACTGCCGTGGCGACAAGATGTCTATATAAAAGGAGATCCCTATATAATTGTAAATAACAAATATTTATTTATATCTAACTTAAAGTCTACCACTACTGAATTAATAACAACAAACTCACAAACGAAATTACTAAACTAAGTTATTATTTTTAACAAGTTAGTGAGTGTAGGAGAGCACCACCTACTAGACGAGACGATATCGAGAAATTCTTACGAGAACGAGATAAACAACGGCAATTTTCCATTTTACATCTTCAAGTCCAATCAATCAACAACAACAACAACAAAAAGTGACTTACACATTAATACACTAATCAAGAAACGACTGCGATTTTCATATAAAATAAGTAATAACTATGAAATAGTTGTTGCTATATACATACTCAGAGAGAGACATTAAATTTAATTATTAAGTTACTAATTAAATCAATTTCCTTCATCATTGCAGCGTTTGACCTTAGACATGTAGAAAAGTGCACCTTGTATAGACGCTCGTATTGAAGCAATTTTCATTTTTTATTGATGACCAATGATAGTAGCCGAACTTAGATCCAGTTGACATACTTTTTTTTTTTATACTTCACGTAGCAATCGTGGCGCAGCTACCTGACTGTAAACGCAACAGTTGAGGATTCGATATTCAGTCAGGAAAATTTTCATTTACTCCCTATATACGGGACATACCGCTAGCTAAAATTTAGGTAAAGCTTAGCTAAAGTTTAGAAAAAAATTATTAATGTATTCTGTTGCATACAAAAAAATATCTTCTACTTCTTTATATTACCACATATATATACAATCTAATATTAATTTCTGTCCCTTAGTTAGTGCTAAAACGATCATTCTAAAGCTATTCACACTCTATTAATTATTGTAACAGATATGGATCACGAGAACGCAGTAACGAGGGGTTGGAATGACGAGAATAGTGCATAATTCTATAATGAGACTTAATATAACAGTAAGAAAATTATATCATGAATATANTTCGAAGCAGGCTTGGCTTGTCCACAAGGTGTCTAATACATATACAAGGAGTTCCCTTTCTTTTAAATGATCTAAAAATACATAGATACAGTATTACGTAAATATATTACACCTATTTATTAATATTATAAGTGATTTTTACACTGTTACGCTACAATGGGCTTCAAATTCAATTGGAAATAGTAAATATTTATTTTGCATTATTTCTACCTATTATTAGGTTCTCCCGTTACTGAATTACTGACAAGAAAAATCACAAACAAAACTAAAAGAAAGTAAGATGAGATATTTGACAAGTTGTAAGGAAGTACTAAGAGACGGCATCGCGAAATTCCTACAAGAACGAGATAAACAATTTAACAACAAACGACAATTTTCCATTTTACATCTTCAAGTCCAATCCATCAACAACAACAAGAACAAAAAAAGTGACTTATACAATAATACACTATCACGCTACGACAGCGAATTTCATATAAAACAAGTAATAACTATGAAATAGTTGTTGCTATATATACATACCTATTTTACATATAAATCACAAGGCCACCATATATCAGCATTTCGTTCACAAAGAGCGGTGCAATACACGTAATATAATCGTTGTAACCTCAACTAGTACCTCGCAGTCACAGGTTATGAAAACAGCGTTTGTTTACTTGCTGTTAGCAATGTTACTGCGTTTCTAGTTCGTTGGATAATTGATTTAATGATCGTTCACAGGGTCGCTGGCATTACCTACTGCCTACCTTATAGGGCTGGCTGCTTCTTACATCATTTAGTTAAAAAAATAGAAATATTAAAATAATTTCTGTTTGAAAAACTGTAGGTATAAACTTTTCATTTCTACCATGTAAGGTATTAAAAAATAATTTAAGTCGCCTTTTCATTTTTAAGGAATCGAGTACCTTAATATTAGGTTCCTTCTGCCTACCCTTCTGTCTTGGAATACAAATAGAACCATGGATCTAAAAATAAAATCCAATTTCTGTTGGATCAACGACAAATTTTAAAGTTAAGTGGAAAACCCAAATATATATTTCGAACATTGTCCAGAACACATAAATGTTATATGAGAGAGAGACATTAAATTTAATTATTAAGTTACTAATTAAATCGATTTCCTTCATCATTGCAGCGTTCGATCTTTGACACGTAGAAAAATGGACCTCGTATATAAATACGAGCATTGTTGGAAGCAATTTTAATTTTTTATAGATGACCAATGATAGCAGTCGCACTTATATACATATACCTACCTAAATGTTAATTATTAGATATTTAATTTTAATTTAATCCAGTTAATTCAATCCAGCGACCTGACTGTAAACGCAACAGTTGTGGATTCGATATTCAGTCAGGAAAATTTTCATTTACTCTCTATATACGGGACATACCGCTAGCAAAAATTTAACTAAAGCTTAGATTTAGCTAAAATACGTTCTACTTCTTTATATTACCACATATATATACAATCTAATATTAATTTCTGTCCCTTAGTTAGTGCTAAAACGATCATTCTAAAGCTATTCACACTCTATTAATTATTGTAACAGATATGGATCACGAGAACGCAGTAACGAGGGGTTGGAATGACGAGAATAGTGCATAATTCTATAATGAGACTTAATATAACAGTAAGAAAATTATATCATGAATATATTTTTTAACAACTACCTACTAGTAAGCCTTTTACAAACAAAATGTAAAAATAACATATTAATAAAATAAATAAATAAGCTTCACGCTGTATCCTGCCCACAGTAGGGTAGGCAGAGGGAACCTAGTGTTAAGCTTAGGACACCCCGTTCCCCACTTTCCGAATTCTGGAGGCATTGCGTATTGAGTGGCGGAACTCAACGACACTCTGAACCAGACCGAAGAAATGGAAATATAAATAAACATTTCATTTCTCAAGTGAGAATCGAACTCACAACCAATAGCCCCTGCGCCGCGACTGGCCTCAATATAATAACGACATATTATAATAATCAAGTGGAATAGCAATTTTGGGCGAAAAACGAAACAACTTTGAAGTATACTCAGTATTAGCCAATATATTTTAGAAAGTACCTAACCACAACATAAAAAAGCGACAATTTTTATTTTTTAGATTTAGAACAAAGTGAAGCGAAAAACCTTTACATTCAAACACTGTCACTTGAATATTAAAAAGTTTTAGCGTCATCTAAAGATTACGTAAAGGTTGTATCTTTTATTTTTTATGCATTCCTAGAAAAACAATATCTTACTCCACTTATTGCGGAATGTCTAGAAAAACAATAAGCTATTTCTGAGTATAGCAAAGTAGGCAGAGGGAACCTAGTGTTAAGATACTCCGTTAATCCCACACTGTTCAATTTTCGAGACATTGCTAGTTGCTAGTTGGGTCGCTAAACTCAACGCCGTGCGTTGTCTTCCTCTTGTCTTAACACTAAAGACAAAAAATGAAAATAATTCATTTCCCCGAGTAGGAATCGAACTCCCAACTGTCGCGTTTATATTGTAGTCAGTATATATCAATTTTAGATATAACTGAACGAAATTCCCTGACCACATTCAACATTTTGATTGTTAAATAAGGACACGGACGTTGACGACATAAAGCTGATCTCCTAGAACTGATATCTTTATTAACGTATGTCAGGAAATACATAATAAAATCACCGTTCCCTACTTTCCACCAAATGTTCGAGATATTGCATGTAGATTAACAGAAGTCAACACACTTTGATGAAAAAACTTGACACAAAAATAAAATTTATTTCAATATTTTTATTTCGTCTAATTTAGTTATAACATACAATTATACGTCATAACCTACATAATAACCTATTTTTACTCAAAAACATATATACTAATTTCCCACATCTCACCACCTTTACACATTTAGATCCTTTTAGCTTGTAAAAATAATTCGCAACACAAAAATATCATCAAAGTAGAGTGTCAGTGGGAAGATAGTTATACCTAATGCTAAATCAAAACATACTTTTTAATAGTGTTTCGTGTAACGACCGAAATACTTCAAATATTATGTTTTTGAGAATGAGAAATGTGCATTTATTCTTTTATAACATTTCAAAAGAGGTTATCAATGTCGTCACAGCACACGAACGTCACAGTAAATAGGACGCTTAGATGTATTTCAAGATATTATAGATATATACGGATATCTATATGAAATCTTATAAAGTATTACGTACTTTTTGATGAGGGTTGTGGGTTCGATTAGCACTGCAAATTAACTATTTCCATTTCCACGTACTGGTAACGAGTTCTTGCAATTTGCCACTTATCGCGCAATGTCTTGAAATTTGAGCAGGAAATGGGGAAAAGTGTCTTTACTCTACTTCTTTCTTCCTACCCTGCGATAAAGCTTGCAGCAATTTTCTATCGCATAGCAGGATTAATAAAGAGATCCTAGTGTTAAGACATTCCGTTCTCCACAGTTAACGTACCGTTCCGTTATCTACTTATATACCATTAACATTATTAAAAGTAGTTGAAGATCGTTAATTCATATTAAAAATGTCAGTACCGTCGGCCCTACCGGAAGCTACCAATGCACCGGCTCGAAAGGCATTTCTGCCGGGAACAGCAGGCAAAAAATTGTACTTTTTAAAAATAAAAATTTACCATATGTTTATAACAATCATCAGCTTCCCGTGTGAGCATCAACAGTATTTATTTCCAGACTTTAACATCGTTAAAGTATTGTTTAATTTAATAATATATTTACTTTTGTAATATATATTTTTTTCGATTATTTTAGTAAAGGGGGCAGAATAATGTACCTAGTTCTAAAACAGTTCGTTCTCAATGTCACATACTATTATAGACTTACTAAATAAAACATAGAATTTTCATTTATTTTTTTATTATTTACTATATCGTCCCTATTATGTTTTATAAAAAATATATATTAATAACAAAGGCTATAAAAAAATCCCTAGCTATTTTATATACCTACTTTTGTTACCTCATTGTATCAACAACTGTTTCTTCTAGACTAAATGGAAAATAAATGGAATAAAAGAATCTATTGTTTTAGCCTATTTTCCTGTCCTTGATATGTAACGTTTTTATGCTAATAGACGAGAATAACGCTTATTAAACACCAAGTAACAGTGATACGATGTACATACATATATATCCTTTTAATTTATTAGGTAGATGGTAAAAATGCCAACTCTTACTCTACAGAGCAGGAATATATAATACAATATCCAATAAAAAACACATATTTAATAGTATTTTACAACTGACATACAGACAAAGGTGTGTAAAGTTAATTACAATCAATTATCTAAGTGTCTTCATAAAACAATACCATTTAACAACCAAAATTAAATCAAAATTTTAAAGGGCGTCGTAATAGAATCAACAACCTTGGCGTTAAATTCTGCAACGTGCCAGTTCAATAAATTACGACAAACAAAAAAATAATTTCTGTTAATAGAATCTAGTAGGTACTTAGTCGATAAAAATAAAAAATATATTTATAAGTAATAAATAACATTGAAAGTTATAAAAAGGTACGGACCACGTGTCACTAGATTTCTTGTCTATGGCTAATAAGCTATATATAAGCTATAGATTCTATAATTATTTTTTAATGTAAATATATCTATATTATTATATTTTCTATATTTATAACCATAGATAATTATAAGACAACCTGTCCGCGACGCCGCGCACAGACGTCTGCACGCGGCGTCAATTAACACAGCAGCAGGCGTCGACCTACTCTCGTTATTTATATACGAATAACTACTGAATAGTATCACAGTGTAAAAACACGTGAATTATAAATATTATTCGGTGCATAGTGACGTAATTTCCGTTACAGCTGAGACCGTTAACCGTTCGTATTTACAATGTTCAATATTTGTTTTAGACGCAAGCCCTTTTTGCTCATAATCTTTGTGTATCTTCTGTCTTGTTATTTTCCGTTCATTAACGGAACTTGGGTACGGAATACAAAATTAGAAATATGGTTTTGAAGGGGTCTCGTCTATATACAAAAATATATAATCCGTAATTGAATTAGAACCCACACTATCTTTCTTCTTTCACATCTAAATTTAGTTAAAGCTTATACATATTATGGATATAAGAGAGGACATAAGAGCTCTAGCTTTTTCGAAATAACTTCCTCTCTAATTTTCCATGTAAGATGACGATGTGTGAGCTAATTTGAGATTAACACTTGATGGTCGTAAATCAGAAGTCTACTTAACGTGACATTGGCGAAGTGTGATATGTGCTCGGAACGCCATAATCAAAGAACCATACCATACCAGAAGTCTACTTGGATTAGAAATATTTAATTTCGTGGAGAAATTATCTATTTGCAATTTTAGTCGTAAAATCAGTATATATTAAGGCATCACTCTCACGATATATTCGTCTCTGGGTGAAAAGTGGAGGGCGAAGTCTCTCTGTATTTAGCTTCCCGCATAAAGGTAGGTAGCTGGGTAGGTAGAGACAACTCACCGCCCAATTGTAGAGACATTGCAGGTTAGGTGGCGAAACTTAACGATGTACTTTTTCGGTAATGTAAAAAGTAAATATAAAAATATCAATCACTTCACCGTTAACAATATCAAAAATTAAATGGAATTAAGGATATAAAACTGACTTTTCACACATACAAAATGGATGTGCGAAACCGGTATTTAGTATAGGAGATAAAGTTACAAAACATATGTCTAACTGAACCTTTATAGATTAACGGTACAAGGCTACGACTACTGAGTTGTTAAATGTACATATTTTAATAACTTATTCTTTTGGTTATTTTGTTTAGTTATTATCCCTACAAACACATTCATATCTTCATTCTTAAGAATATAGTACGTATAGAGCAGATTTGTATATTTAAACAAACGACTTTACTCCCTCGAGTGGGAATCGAACTCAGGGACTGTACCACTGCGCCCGACGGCCTCAGCATCTTATTATAAATTTAGTAATTCCAATTAAAAGTTAAAAAATTAATAATAAACCAATAAAGAAGCCATATTTAAGGAATGCATCAAGATCGATTTTAGTGAATATATCAAAGGCTTCTGTGACAAAAACGTCGTCCGCATTACGTAACACACATGTTATATTGTAATAGGTGAAGTCAGAAATATGCAATCTTCGAGTCACCTTGGATCGTTTACTTGCTCGTATGATACAGTAGTCATAATACTTGTAATACGCCATACTAAGTAAATAGTTATTTAGTTGTAAATGAAAAGATTTTTTTAGATTTCTTTCAATGTTGTGCTATATCTTACTGTATTTTTTTAGTATTTTTCTCGAGTATTGATTATTTTGCTAAACATGCTTACAGAATGTGAAGACGAGTGAATAGAGAACGAAACTCTCCGAAATATCTCATAATAATATTAATTACGTGGAATAGTAAACATTCAATATTATTAATTAAATTCATTAGTTTTGTACAATATCTTTAATCCACACAGTAAAATGTACAGAGAGAGAGCGAGAATACTGCAGAAATGACCCTATTTTCCATTCTTTAAAGCAAAGGTATCTGACACATATAAGAATATAGATAAAAAAAAAGACTAGAAAGATAATTTGTACAAAACAGGCGATATTTATCTAACACAGTTATCGACGGCCTTGTCGCGTGCAGCTTTAATTCTTGCAGCTACAAACATTGATATGCGACACAAATTGTGTTTTTTCACAATTCTTGTGATGCGGTGGGACCGTTATGACACAGTAGGTCGCGAGTTCAAATACAGATAGTACGACATACTTACTTGAATTAAACGTAGATGTGCACCTAGTTAGCTTCACGCTATAGCAGGGTAGGCAGAGGGAACCTAGCATTAAGACACATTGTTCCCCACCCAATTCTGTTCTGTTATGATCGTGTTGAGTAGTGGACATAAACGCTACACTTTGCCTCGTTGCCAGAGCGAGTTAATTATTAAATATTTAATTTCCTAAAGTGAGAATCGAATCCACAACCTCTCGTTTACAGTCGCACGCTTGTGTGTGCACTGTGCCACGACCGGCTTCAACTGCTAGGTGCAGTTAAATTTTGCTTGTATGTAAAATGTCTACTGAATGTCCTAACTTAGTACACGGTAAACCGTTTCCTTATCTATATATATAAAATCGAAAGGTCTCTCATCACGAAATCTCAGCAACTACAAGTGCTAGGAATCTGAAATTTTGCATAGGAGTTACTTATAGGAAGTAGGTGCTCGCTAAGACGGGAATTTGCAATATTCGACTTCTAAGAGGTTGTTTTTGGGGTCGAAAGTTTGTATGCAACTTCGTTACTATAAATGCTAGGAGTCTTAAATTTTGCATAGACGTCACTAGGACGTAGTCATGGAGACAGAAATTAATAATAACATAGTTCACCCGGGTGAAACCGCGAGCGGGCCGCTAGTTAGTTATATTAATAAGTAACTCAAATTATCCCACGAGAATCACATGACAGAGTGACATATTATANTGGACATCAACGCTGCGCTTTGCCTCGTTGCCAGAGCGAGTTAATTATTAAATATTTAATTTCCTTAAGTGAGAATCGAACCCACAACCTCTCGTTTACAGTCGCACCCTTGTGTATGCACTGCGCTACGACCGGCTTCAACCGCTAGGTGCAGTTAAAGCTAATTTATAATATTTTCACTAAATGTTATCTAAATTTTGCTTTTTTTAACTAAAATGTCTACTGAATGTCCTAACATAGTACACGGTAAACCGTTTCCTTATTAGTTATATCAATAAGTAACTCAAATTATCCCACGGGAATCACATGACACAGTGACATATTATACTGTCACAGATTACGTGCGTGCCAAATTTCATTAAGATTCGTTGTGCCGCTTAGTCAAAGGAAGTTGAAAAAAATATATTAACTTAGTATTATTTTATAACAAATGAAAATATAATAAACTATACAAAATTATGAAATATATAAAAGATATAGGTAAAAAATCAAAAAGTTAATTACTGAATTGTACATAAGGTACATTTGTTAACCAAACAATCAGAAAACAATTTTATCCCAGCCGTCACCATACACTTAAGTATTACTAAGAGGCAAGGTAAAATAATATCTAATTATATAATTTTGTCCCATATTAAAATTATAATAATAGTGGCATCCGTTCCATGGTCAGATTGCAATCAAATTTAAATGGAAACATTGTGAAAGGTTACCGCTTTCAAAAAGATGCAAGAATTATGCAAATCACTGTATAATTAGTATTGAAGAAATTATGGAACTAAAGTTGTTATAAATGTGAGGTAATAATGCTTTCCATTTTACACCACATAAGGAAACAAAAGTGCTGTATAAAAAATTATGATGAATATAAACGAAATAGGAAATTAATTTTTTTTTTGTTTTGTTTCTCTGGCACTAGATAAAGCTTGGCGATGTCTTCCGCAACTCATATCAATGTCCCGAAAATCAGACGGAAAGTGAAGAAGTTTTATAAAATTAGGTTCCCTCTGCTTATTCTGTTCTAAGAATGCTTCGTACTAAGTAAACGAGAAACTTGATATCATCTTTTTCTAATTAAAAATAATTGTACCTATACTTTAAACTATTCAATAATAAACTAAAAGAAACCACTCATATAAGAAAGACTCCACACTAAAAATGTCCAAGAGACACACACAAACAACACAAAAAAATATAATTACAGTTATTAGCAACAGTATAAAAGATCCTTTAAAAGCAATTTATAATTTGATCATTCTAGAACTATGTCACACAAGAACCTGCACGTTTTAGATTTTCTAACTGGCAATACGTCTTCGGGCTAATTGGATTAACGTATTCTAAGAAATATAGGTTACCTAACGCTGCTTTCTAGGAATACCACTGTGAGAGGCTCGCACGTAACTTAAGTCTCTATGCAATTTTTTTAATATATTATAACTTAATAATCTATTGTTCAATAAAGTGTTATATAACTAGAGTACTAAAAATGTATGATTTATACGATTTGGGGGTGAAGTGAATGTATTGATTTATTCTTGCCTGTATTAATTTTAACGTAATATGTAATATTCAACAGAAGTTACTTTGTTTTATTTAGCTTCATCCTATATCCCGCATATGGCAGGATTGCCAGAGGGATCATAGTGTTAAGGCACTCCATCCCCTTTCCGGCCAGCGCCTCTAAATAAAAAGCAGGGAAATTACTTTATTCTTATAACAAAATGAAACTACAAAGACACCAGTCGTCGAATGCTTTCACTGCAATCTTAGAGAATCCAGGACAGTATGTGTGATGCGAAATTATGACGTAGGTAGTTTAGTTTCATATAATAATCGACTAACAGGCAAATGTGACCTTAAACCAGTCGCGTCATTACCCGCTTAAATAAATAGCCAACGGATAATATCACAAATAGGCAGAAAATGGAAAACGACGATTAACTATAACAATAATAATATGTTTTTATAAGTTTAATGTACGACAAAATATAATACGGCGTTGAACTCCGCCCCTCTAAACGTAAAATATCTCGAATTTGGGAGAAAAATAGAGAATGGAGACCCTTAACACTATGCTACTTAAGCCTGCCTGCCTATCTTTTATGAGAAAAAACTGTCAATCTGTTTTTTTTTATAAATATAAAAGAACACATTTTTATCTAACGTATAAATTTGAAATACGATGACGAGTTACTTAAATATTACAAGGTAAACTACTTATATTTATAATTTTCTTATCTAAATCTGAAACTAACTCTGACAACTTATAATTGTATAATTACATACTGCGTTTAATATCTTAGTGATTAAACGAATTGCAGAATTGGTAAAATAACAACATGCATGAAATTATAATTATTACTATACAAAAAAAATCCTTTCGTAGCCGAATGACTGACAGACAAGTCACAGACAGAACTCCTGGACTTAAAGAAAATGAAATCTAATAAACACCCACAGACAGGAGAGCAAGAACAAAATGAGGATTTCTTGAAAATTCTGGGAGAACTTATAAAATAATCATGAGAAATAAACGCCGCTCTCCCTCTGCTTTGTGTCGATCAAATGACAAAATGAGACATTCAGTTGACGGGTAAACTCTTATCTAAAACTGTGTTAGTAGATTTTGTTAGATATTAAAGAAATGAAATAAAATTTATAGCGTAGTTTTGGGCACGTTTGCGATCACATGGACAATAAGACATTCATTTTTACTTTAATTAAGTGTTAAAGGATTTATTCGTTAAATAAATTCGCAGGCTGCTCTTAAACATTTAAACTATATAATTCAATTAAGATTGACGTATAAGTAATACAGCATAGTCTAAGCATTGTCTATGAGTATTTCGATTGGACACGTTTTTCACTAGTTACAAGTTGAACATTTAAAAAAAATCACATAGCAACCTATGAGTGTCTCAATAATAGCGCGCGTGACTAAGTATACACATAAGAACCGTAAAGTTTTGCTCCAGCTACCAGCACCAAAGTAATCATGGCGTAGTTTTTCTGGGTATTTAAAAGTTTGACATAATTGCAGCTTCAAATACATGTACGCAAACAATACAAGATGCTTTTATTTTTTATTATTTATGTAGCACACTAATAGCAGGAGTAGAAGAAGGAACTTACGAACAAGTAAGTTACCCCACTTTCCATCTCAATTTGAGACGTTGTGTGTTGAATGGAGAAACTTAACGACGCTTTTAGGTATATTAGCAGAGTAAGGAAATGAAAAACTTCAATTCAAGCTCAAGAAAATGAAATATTTGATATTTTTATTTCCTCGCATTGGTATCGAGGCAAAGCGCGGCGTTAAGTCACTCCACTCAATTAGAAATATAAATTTGTAAAATAAACACCGAAATCTAAGATGTCTAAGCTTACATAAAATACAACAAAATTTCAAAATTAGGTAATACTATAAATTACTCTTAGAAAAAAACATTTCCTATCCTATATCATTTTACCATTATTAGATAATTATGAAAAAAATAAATAGAGCGTAAAAACGAGAACAGCATGCAAATAATCCTTTTATGTAATTATATTTAAGTTACAGCATAGCGTATCTATATCGAACTACCTACTTATAAGGCCGTTGCACTGAACAGTGGTAACTCATCAACTGGGCTATTCACGTACAAATGATAGAAACATGAAATAGGCAAATTAAGTAAGAATGTAGACGTTTTTACATAATAATACAAATCTTTAATATGATATAATTTATTGTTTTAATACGGAAAACTAATGACATGCTCTGGTTTCGGTTGTAGAAACTATTATCCTATACAAATTATATTCATCTATATATATAAAATCGAAAGGTCACTCACTCATCACGAAATCTCAGAAGCTACATGTGCTAGGAATGTGAAATTTTGCATAGGAGTTATTTATAGGACGTAGGTGCTCGCTAAGACGGGAATTTGTAATATTCGACTTCTAAGGGGTTGTTTTTGGGGTTGAAAGTTTGTATGAAACTTCGTTACTAATGACATTTGTCTTTGTCATTTGTTACTAAATGCTAGGAGTCTCAAATTTTGCATAGACGTCA
>JAKRZM010000325.1:118716-147949 GCA_036379175.1 Heliconius cydno galanthus
ACTTGTCCACTCAAGTCCAAAAATTATTTTGATCCTCATTCATTTAATAATATGTACCTATTAATGCCATCGTAGCGCAGCGACACAAGCATGCGATTATAAACGCGACAGTTTGTGGGTTCGATGCCCAATTGAGGAAATGTCATATTTTATATTTTCATTTCCTCGCTCTGGTATAAAGGCAAAACACTGTGTTGAGTTCTACCTTCCAAAACTCAATGCCATGAGGTTTTGACGGAAAATGGGGAGCGGAGTGTCCTAACATTAGATTCTTTCGGCCTACTCTGCTAGATGCGCGATATATGATGAAGCTAAAAAAAATATTTAACTTGTGTTCTCATACCTTATTTAACGCGGGACTTCCCAAATTCATAAACTCAGATAAATTTATTTAATTAAACTACCTATTCTATGTAAGTGTTTAAAAACGAGGATAATAATTTTAATTATATTTTACAAGTTTAAGTAAAGTCATTCGTAATAACCAGATCCACTTAAAAGTAGTTACGATTTATTTATTTTAGTGCCACATCATTAATAAGTACATGCGAAAACAAATAATAACCATTTCTCCATAAGTAAACAATTTCATAACTAACATAACAAAAAAGAAATGTTAATAAAAATGAACTACACCTTTGTAGCGCTCTTGAAGTGACATCGTCTCTATGTATTAATAACATTGTTATAGATTCAAAGACATAGATCTATAAAATAAAATCCATTCCACCGAGCAGGAATCAAAGCGACAACCATCCCGCTTACATTCCGCACAGTCACACTGAGCCACGATGACCTCAAAATATCAGCGGTATTTAGAGCCAAGCATATACCTATCCACATTATGGTTAGCGTTGTCAATTAAAACGACCTTACTACTTGCGTTAATAGCTGCATAGTTACTAGGTAGTTACAATCTAGGCAAAATTTTAACTACTATAATAAGGAAGTTATTAGGAAAATGTAGTCAGGGTTTTCATTTTTTACATGAACAATATGTTATCTATTTTTTTATAGATAAATTTAATTATCTATTATACCTAATGCGTTTAAAATTACTTATAAAATGAATATTTCACGCAATATCCCGCATTTAGCAGGATTGGCAGAGAGAACTTAATGTTAAAACTCTCCGTCTATCAATGCTACGCTTATCTTGTTACCAGAGTGGGAAAATGACCACGCGAGTGAGAATCGAACCCACAACAACCGCGTTTCCTGTCAGACGCTGCGTCACAGCCTAGTGACAAGTCACTTCATTAATATTGTAGATATTGATTATAAGATAAGCGAAATCACGTTAACTATGATAAAATATCTTTAGCTCCAACGAATGTGAGATTGTCCTCTGTATCGGACATTTGCTTACATATAATAATTATGTTTCAAATCTGTAGTGAAGTCGGACCGCGTAGATAAGTACCGCCAATCAATAGATAAGTGGAGTGAATTGTCACCTAGATTTCAACTTAAGTTTTATTAGAGGCTTGTTACTAAGAAAATAATTGAGAGATCGTCAAAGTCGAAACTTGTTCTAAATTGATATATTTTTTATAATCAATTAGTACGAAAACATCGGTCGTAAAAAAACCAATGACACGGGATGTACCAACTACTTAATAATATTTTTCTCTGATTCACATTATATTTAAGTGATAATTCCACACTTAGGAAAAGAAATAGATTTATTTATAAAACATTTAAAATTCCTACTACGTTGAAATATTTATACTATTTCTGTAAAAAAAAAAGAATATTTTAATCAATTTTTTATTATGGTTAATAACTTTGCTAAAGTTCCGCCACTCATTATTTACGCTACCTCTTATTATTTCTTAGAAGTATTATGTCAGGAGGCACTAATTTACTCTATAACAATAAACGTGATAATTCCATTAAATACAAGTTGAAGCTCAATAGAAAAGTTTTAGCTTTAAATGTTTCTATTACGTCGAAATAAAAGCAACTATAAAGTTTTCCGCCGGCTTGTCTCAACAGAAATTAATATTTTACCGATTGGCAAGTTCCTTGGTTACTGACATTTTTATATTAATTTCATCATCATCATCACAACAACTACATTGAATATTCAAAATGAATTGTTATTACACATAAAAATAACCCAACGATTTATTTAAACACAGTACAAAACGTATATATATGTATTACAAAAAAATAAAACTATAACACTACAAAATTCCATTAAATCAACAGAAGTAACAATATTACATAAAGAACACGTTTCACGTTACAGATATGATGGATATCGGCGACGAGAGCGCGACCGGTTTGTTCTCTCAATACCAAGCTTTACGTATACATACTCGTATCATTATAAGAATAAGGTAATTTACCGTTGCGTTCGCTCGCTGGCAGCTGAGGCTCGTTGCTAATTTTTAATCGCGAAAATGACAAATATCCAATACTTTTACGATTTCATCATTTTATGTGATACAGACAGTAACGAGATGTTTCGGAATTGATTCCTTCTCGTAAAATAAATTATTATCAATGGATATTGGTGAGAAGCTTCATAGAGTTCCACCACTCAAAACGCAATGAATCGAAAATTCTACTAAGAGTGGGGAACGGAGTACTTAACAATTCCTTCCTTCCGTCTGTCTATTCTGCCATATGCAGAAAAAATATTTTTATATTTTGTCATTATGGTTTCGAAGATAGTCAAGCCACAGTTGTGATGATGGTGAAGTTGCTTGATTATCTTCATCACCCCAGCCATAATTTTTTCCTCTACATTCTCATCTGTAAGAATTTGGTTTTCTAAACGTTTTACAGATGATCAGTTTCATCATATTTAAGGATTTGGTCAAGTAATAAAACAAAAAAAATTAAAACGTGTCATCCTAAACTTAAACACACATTCCATGTTTTATATACTTGAAATTTAACAATATTTATTTTACTACTATAATGGTGATCTGTATCGGTCATTTCTATTTTACATTATAAGATCAAAAGGAAATCATTGACAAACAAGCTCTAAATGTCGTTTAATAATATAAAGTAAATTTATTCGATACTTACTCCTTGGTAAACTAAAAGATAATAAATAACACAAAGTGCAGTAAAACACAATATAATATTTGTTTATAATTATTATATTACTTGGAACTCCAAATATTGCACAAGTTATGGCTGGTGAGGTAAACGAGTAAACAACAGTGCATTTATATTATGATTTGCCACAAAAGCTTTCTGTTACACCGAAACTATAAAATGAATCTATAACACATCTAAATAAATTAGCAGTACAGCAGGGTACTGAGTGATATGACACTCCATTCCCCCCGTGCCACGCTTTGATACTAGAATAAGGAATCAAAAGACAATTCATTACCCCGAGTGAAGATTGAACCCACCACCATCCTATTTACAACGCGTGTGGCACCACTGCGCCACGACCGCCTCACAAATAATAGTAAAACGTAATAAAGATTTAACAACGTCGACGTTAATATTTTACGGTGTACTATATAAAGTAATAAACCATGTCTCCGGCAGCTAAGTATTCTAACGACGGAACTTTAAAGCTGCGAATAGTCGTAGATGTAAAAGTTCGCGGAGTTAAGCGACATGCGATGTATCGTGCCGAAGCGGTATGACGATAAGCGTTGTGTGCAAAGTTTGAAAACTTTGATAAGACGAGCGAGCGTTTTGTGAAACACATTTTCCTAATAGGCGTTGTCGTGCTGAAAGATGTATCAGTAATAGTTAAAATTTTTGGTTAGTACTTACCGTTTATTTCAGGTGAAAGATAAGTTTTTTTTTAAAGAAAATGAGATTAGATTTTACAATATAAAGAATTGTTAACAGGAACTACCATTTTAGTATATTACTTATTTAGAAGTAAGTTAAAATTATAAAAATACGGTGCACACCAAAACTTCAAAAATCAATTAATTACACAGACGGCTGAATATATATAATATTATTTATTGCACAAAATATACATAAGAAAACAATAAAATACATTTAGTTCACAAAGGTGGACTTATCTCTATAAGAGATCTCTTCCAGCCAACCAGTGGAAGTGGATGAGTTACAAGTAGCGGGTGAGATCATAGCACAATTAAGTTATTACTTTAAACATTTAGTTAATTAAGCACAAACAAACAATATAAAAGAAAGGCGAAACAAAGAAGAAAGAATATAGAAGAGCAAAAAAAAATCAATTTCAGTTCCATCCCGAAAAAAAAACGCGACACACTGAAATCGTTAAAATCGACCCTGAACAAATTGAGGAATCCCGAACGATCCGAGACAATTATATTAGAGACAGATAATAAATAATTTTAGTGTTGGACAGTGGCCAAAGTAATGCCACAGCTTTCGTTATCATCACCGCTAAATCAGGAGCTAGACGCGTTCCAAAACTACTAAGTTGGAACTTACTACGGTCGGAGCCCGCCTGGATGTGTCCCAAAAGTCACACCATGAAATTAAATCACGTTTATATACGACGGTGACTGCGGCTTCAATGACAAATTCTTCGCACATTAACATTGCTGTCATCGTATAATTGGTTTAGTTTTAAAAATAAAATTATAAAAAAACATTTTATCAAGACTATTTTAAAAATGTTAGGATGCTTTCACATGGAAACTATAATATTATGCTATAGCATAAGAAAAATCATTGATCAGCGAGCGAAGCGAACCATAAGGAATCTTACAATTCTTTAAAAAATAAAATTCAAAATACCTAGATAATTTCAAAACAGTAACGGTGTGATAGTCACCCAGCAATAATATAGCGTATTGGTCTCGCAGGCCGCCAGCAGTAAACCGTGTCTCGTACGATAACGGCGCCAACTACAAAGACTCGCGTTAAATTTAACTGCAAGATGAATCGATCGCTTTGAATTGCTTTTGCGTTTGCATTTCATTTTGTTTAGCTTGTTTGTCTTACTTGGGTTTTAGGCGATGGCCAAAACTGAGGCGAACAATAACATCGGTGTTTCAATTAACGGGCGGACGGATTGGTGTATTTGGCGCAGTTGGCGGTTAACTATGAGAAAATTTACTTTACCCCGCTCTATCCCGCATTTTTTTGATTTAATTTTTTTCAAAGATTTAGATGACCGCTTCTGTGGTCAAATAAAGATACATACATATAGAATTGTATACGATACCACTGTGTGCACGTTCTAAGATCAAGGTAAAAGGTATAACCTATAGGTTATACCTTACCCTTGCTCGACAATTGGGCTATCTAATACAAAAATAATGTTTCAATTCAAGCAGTGGTTTCGAAGATTATTGCGTTTAACAAAACACACTTTTCAGTTTTAAAATAAAATCATGGAAGCATATAATAGAACAATATTTTTGCATATTTATATTTCAGTTTTACATATTACGTCAATTTCTATAAGCAAAATCTCCAACTATTTACAATCGTGACACGAATGTTATAGGTTGTAATTAATTTTCAAAAAGTAAAGCGGATGTCATTTATTAAAAAAAATTCTACCATTATTAATATTGTATTTATTTTTAGTGCACACAGTACTATATATACTACGTAAAGTTTATCTGGCACAGTTAAATAGTTAAAATTTTGTCTATCGAACAAAATGATTGTGGTAATAATCATTCATAGACAACACTAAATAATAATTATTATATTCCGTATTAAAATAATATAAAGAAATCGAGATGTTGTAAATAAAAAAATACTTTCCTATTATGTATTCTTCAATTTACAGCAATTACAAAATCTCTTGAACATGCCAGACCGAAGTAAAAAAAATATTAATAAATAACAATTCATTCGTTGGGATCGAACCAACATTCACACTCCTGTGCTCCTGCGCCACCACGGCGTCCACATATACCTACTTATTATAATCTGTAAATATAACAAGTTAACAATATGATAACACAGCGATAGTACAAACATTTGTAACACCCCAGCGATTACCGACATGGCGAAGGCAACAAAAGGGCCAATGGCCATTAGCACTTATTAAGAACACAATGTAAGCAGTGTGGGGTATCCGATTACTGACGTGCCACCGTCCGCCGCCTCACTGAGGTCATACTCAAATACATGCTTCCCATCATAAGTTTCATATAACCATATCACGTATACGAATATAGTATAGTCTAATATGTTGAAAGTATTACTTACTTCGGAATAAATTATTGAAAATAACCAAATAGCATAGAACAAAGTGATTTGTTAGTAATATCTCCGCTGAGAAATATAAATGTGTATAATTTTCAATTAAACAAATCACAGCACACATTTTTCTCAAAAAGAGGCCAGTCGTGGCGCAGGGGCATAAAGGCTTTATAACCAACTGGTTGTGGGTTCGATCCCCACTCGAGGAGATAAAATATTTAATTAAATTTATATTTCCATTTCTTCGCTTTGGTGTCGAGGCAAAGCGCGGCGTTGAGTTCTGCCATTCAACACGCAATGAGTCCAGAATTTGGGGTATGTAGTGCCGTAACACTAAGTTCCCTCTGCCTACTGTGCTATGTGCAGGATACAGCGTGAAGCTGATTTAATTTATTTATTTCGTTTTTCTCAAAAACGTTTACAAACAAACATCGATTAGACTCCAATTTTATTAAAAACCTAAAAGGAAATAACTAAAGTTGTGTACGTCATAAACAAGTATAGTGGGAATTGTCAAAACAATTAACGAGATAGCTTCCCTCGATAAATGGACTATCCAACACTATGGTTCAAAATATATTGAACCAGTACTTCCTGATATAAGCGCGTTTAACTAAAAGTATATAGGTAGTATAAGATTGCTTAAAGCAATAAGACCGCCTTTGCATACGTGTTTTTCTTTCAATCTTATTTGTGTTGTTCTTTCTATATATTTCTTTTATGTGTGCAATAAAGTATATTCTATTCTATTCTATTCTATAAATAGATATACATATAATTATAATCTTGAATACTTAAATCTCAAGCATAAAGCACTCGCGTACAAACCGAGAGCCTTAACCTTAAAGTATACTATTACAGTTGCCTTTCAAGAACATGCCTCACCACAAACTATATACAAGAGAACCTATAGAGTAATTAAGATTATTTTCTTCATTATTTTCTATACTTTTTTTATTTCCAGTTTCACGCTGTTATCCCACATATAGAAGAGTAGGCAGAAGGAGCCTAGTGATAAAGACACTTTATTCCCCATGCGTCACTCAGTTTTCAAGACATTATATTAAGTGTCAAATCTCACCGCCGAGCTTTGTCTTGTTACCAGAGAGAGGAATTAAAAATATTTTTTTCTTGAACTGCTAATCGAACAAACAACCATTACGTTTACAAGGCATTGTGCCGCTGCAACACGACAGCCTCAGTAGATGGCAGTAATTAAAAGAAAAACTTATACGTTAAGTAGGCATATCATTTCATATTTCACGCTATAGTTGGTCCAGTAACACGTTCCTATTGAATAAAACGCAATGATTATGGATACGAATCTTATTTGAAGGGATGTATGTTATGTATACTAATAAAATATCCTTTTTGAAGGGATGATTTTAGTTATTCCAACTTTGCAAATAGTAAAAAATATAATTTTTAATTTATGACGTTTTTATTTACGTTCACATATTATGTACCTAGTAAAATATAACGATAATTATAAATATATAATTAGTCTTACTGCAGCTGTACCCATAATAGGTTATAGCTTAATTTCAATTTTGTAAATTATTCCAATTATTTTTATACAAACAACAGTCATGTCTCTAGACAAACTCGAAGAAGTGATCATAATATTTTCTTCTGCCAAATTTACAAAATTTAAGAAAGAGTATAAAGCACTTTGTCATCACTACTGCTCTTTTTTCTTATTTTTAGTCCCTCATCATCTTTTTACCATAACAACAATAAAATATCACAAAAAGCTTGAAGAAAACTAAATTTTAACTCATAGATTAACCAATTGCAAACCTTTTAATCAAAGTTAACTAAAGTACCAACAAGTAACCAACGTCTGCGAGGCGTGAAGGGCATCACGGAAGCGGTCGCCGCAGCGCACAGAGCGCTAACTAGACGATTATACCGTTTCACACGACATATTGTACAAAGTACAAACGAGGGCTTTTGTCCGCGCGCGTTATATGATAGCTATGTGAGAGAAAAATTATAAGCAACCATGATATACACTATATTTTTTTTTCAATTTTTCACGCTTTATCTCACATAGCACAATAGTCAGAGGGAACCTGGGAACCTATTGTAAGACACTCCGTTCTCTATTCAGACACTTCCGTTTGTCACCATTCACAAAATTATATAGCGAGCATAGCGTGTTGAGTGGCGTAACTTATGCCGCGCTTTGCCTCGATTTTTTTTTTAACAGCAGGGTAGGCAGAGGAAACCTAGTGTTATGACACTCTGTTCCCCGCTTTCCACCGAATTTTTCAAGAAATTGAGTGGTGGACCTCAACACCGGGTTATAAAATGTACATGAAAAGCTACAAAACTTATTTAACTAATACTTTAAATTAAGACATTACCTATGTAATAAATTCCTATATATATTATTAAGAAAAATACAATATAATTAGAAAATAGCTTCACACTATATCACATATACATAGTATTAAGACAATCAATTTTTTGCATACCATTTTATCTTTTTACCAGAGCAACAAGATGAAAACATTCATTCCCCCAAGTGCAAGTCCAACCCATTACATTTACAGTTGGCCTGCTGTGCCACCATGCCAGGCCAGCCTAAAATATAAATTAAATAGCAATATTTTGATTCAAAGGGTGCAGGACCGGACAAAGTGGCAATAATTAGACGAGGCCTATGTCCAGCAGAGGATGATCTTGAAAGGCTGATGGATGGATGGGATGATTTGTTTTGAACTTAATTTTATCTCATTAACTATTTGATCAACTACTTAATTTAGATCAACTAAGAATGTATAATTAAAAAGCAGGTAACACATTTTCAAATAAATAGTAACCAGTTTTTGCATGACTTTTGTCAGTTTTACACAATAAACTGCTTATGAAAAGAAAGGAAAAGAAAGCTTAGTGTCAAGATACTCCATTATTCACATACTATCAGAATTAATTATGATGAGTGAGGATTGAGCAAATAACAATTGCATTAACATAAGTAGTAAACAGATAACTGTTTCACTACTAAACAAGGGCCTCACATGGTAATGATTTATTTATAAATAATAAAAATGAGCAAGCAAGAGAAAAATTTAAAAACATTAACTCAGCAAAATTAATTAAGTCCTGATACTTAAGTATGAAAGTCATTATTTTTAACTGTAATATTGTTTGATTTAAAGCTTGTTTGTGATAATAGTTATTTACTGATAACATGGCTGGTTAGATTAGACGGTCTGTCTCATTACTTTAATAAATGTTGTAATTGAAACTTATTGGCCTGCTAGCCACCTCTTTGTCACTCAAGTCATATACTGACCTAATCTACTTACATCCTTTGATAAACGTAACAATAAAATAAATTATTTGGGCGTCAACATATTATTAGACTAGCGGCCGCCAGTATTGTCAAATAGTCATCTCAAGTGTAAACAATACCTAATGTTTTCTGAAATAAGTAAAAATGATGTCACCATAAGCGCTAGAGCGGCGGCCTACGCGCCTTACGGCAGTCAATCTAAGGGGGCGGCCTCCAATTGCCTGTGGACGACCTCTGACCCGACACTACTCTATGAATCTAGTATTTCGTAATAGGTCACCATCAAAACAATAATCCGCGGCACACTTTCCATCGCCGTAGTCCGTAGGGAGTGACACAACTTCATATAATCTGCTATAGCTAATACCTTCTCGCTTGCACTCACGGCGAAAACATTAAAATGTACGAAACAAAAAAATCTGTCAAAACTTTTGAAACTATTTACACGCATCAAAAGTAGCTGTTGCTAAGAAAAATATTGTATTAGAATCTGGAAGTAACTTAGAAGTTAAGTACTAACCGTAACCAAGTAAACATAAATCCAAAACAGACAGCAAACTGACGGTCACCGTGAAAACAACACAAAACACACTTTACAAAACTTTACTTTTATTTAGGTCTTATCACAATCTTAGCACATTGAAGAACAAACATACACTAGCACGGGGCACCTCAAGAGCAACACTTGCACTAAAAAGTTTATTTACAATTATTTTTCACTTTAAAAAACAACGCGTATTTCACGGGACGTCTGTCGTACTCCAACGAGTTTCAGCCATTTTGCTTATTGTTGACTGAACGTCATAGATACACAACTTTTTTCTAATTACTTGTACAGATTATACGTACATAAAACATTCAATACATACAGATTATAAAGAGCGCTAGTGAAAGTAAAATTTGCAAAACTATATACGGTAATTTGTATTGAGGTCAGTCGTGGCGTAGGTGCACAAATGTGTGATTGTAAACGCGACTGGTTGAGGGTTTGGTCACCACTCGAAGAAAGAAAAATATAATATTTTCATTATTTCGCTCTGGTGTCGAAGCAAAAACGCGAAGAGTTCTGCCACTCAACACGCAATGCTCCCAGAATGAACAGAAATGGAATGAAATTTCTAAACACTAGGTTTCTTCCGCCTACCTTGCTTCGTGCAGGATACAGCGTAAAGCTTTTTTATGTAATGTACGGTAATACACATTTTGGTTGTCATATACATATAAATTATGAATTATATTTTTATATAATCACGATTTTAACGTTTATTTGCCTAAAGTAATTAAAGAACCTTCAGTCTGTGTTATTGACAATCAGAATAATGATTAATAATTGTCAGAAGTAACAAACTTGAAATTATAGTACATTTTACTTTAAATATAACTAATTATATAATTTACAGTTTTAATAACAATGGCAAATTTAGTTTTCATATTATTGATAATTGTAGTAAGCATATTTATTTTATGACATTACTTATACATTAACTTGTTATATTTAATAATTTTGTCCACATATTCAGGTCTTTTCGGGTATGACATATGCTACTGATAGCTTAATAGATGATGAATATCATGAAACGTCTACCAAAAGTAAGTTCTTAAAGTACTGTTATATATAGTCAATACTTTTGTCATAATATCGTTGAATTGGATAAAAATACAAAAATATTGTTTTAGATACTGCACCACAATTTCCGCTAAACTTCGACCAGGTTCTCACAGATGCCGGCAATATATTTTACAAATTTATTGATACAATTACATCTAAAAAACGTCTCTTAGGTCTTGATTCTAGATGGTATTGGTAATAAATTATGCGTTATCTTTGACCATTGGACTTTTTATGCTTCATACATACAAAGTCATATCTTTAAAAAAAAGCAATAAATTATTTCACAAATATGTCTTATCTTAATTATAACTTCCTAGTTCCTACTTCAGTTGAGTAAATGTGTTCTGTGGTGCCTACCTAGTTCGAAATATTTGTTTTTACACTGGCAGCTCAGTCTTAATTTTATTTAACTACTTTCACATAAATCAAGAAATTTACTTTGTCATATTTTTTTTTCTTTTAAAGTATTAAAAACACATAAAATAACCCTTTATTAGTAATAATTTTGTCATAAATAAAAATAAAACTTAAACGGCACTCAAATTAAGACTTCACTGTTTGACATAAAATGGCGCTTGATTGCTAATTTCCCTTCGAATTCTTGAACGAAAAGTTTGGAAAGCGCGCGGATTTTAGATTAAACGTTTTTGAATCGAGTATACAATAATATTTTCAATTATCAATTAAATATGGAGGATGATACGAATCTTAATGTAATTGTGGCAAATATTTTAAATGAAAAAAGCCACAGCCATTGTAGGTTATGTTTAAAATATATTAAAGAACAATATGTTCGGTTTGATGATCCTGTCTCCTTAGACCCATCTAGCGGTACTTTTCATCCTTTATCTAATATTTTGGAGAAATTACTTGGTGAAAATGTAAGTATTTGTATTAAAGTATAATAATTATTTCATTTTAAATGTACTATAACAACTTTACTTCAACAGATCTCTGAGGATATCACTGGTGTCGAAGCAGTGTGTACAGAATGCACAAATACTGCACTTGTTTCGCTTCGTTTTATAGAAAAATGTAAAAACTCTACCGATATTTTAAATCAAGTGTTTGAAAACTTATCCAATACTTTAGATGCAGATGTTGAAATTGAAGACAAAAATAAATCATTATACATGGTGATTGATGACCTCCAGTCGAGAATACTTTATGTTGATAAACCACAAAAGAGGCACAAACATAATATAGTTAAAAAACCATATGAGTGTATCTCTTGTGATGACTGTTTTGAGAATTTTATTGATTTAAAAGTGCATAATTTAGGAGTTCATGGGAGTTTAACTTGTGACAAATGTATGGAAACATTTAGAAACGAAGAGGATTTGATGTCTCACGAGAGTTATACCCATAAATATAAATGTTCTGATTGTCCCCAATATAGAAGTTCTGAGGAAGCTTTGAAAGACCACCATGATCGAGAACACAATATATATGTATGTAAAGAATGTGGTAAGCCTTGCCAGGGGTTGGATAAATTGCAAATACATGAAGAAAAGCACAAATCAAAGAGTGAATGCCCTAAATGTGGTAAACGTTACACTACGAAGGAGTTTTATGAAAAACATGTAAATTTATGTCTAAACAACTTAATTGATCCGCATCCCATAAGGAGTTCCCTGGAAAAGTTGTATTCCTGTGAGAAGTGTGAAAAAGCCTATAGCACCCCAGGGGGATTGAGAGTGCACATTAGATTTGTTCATGGCAATGCTAAACCCCATGTTTGTAATGAATGTGGTAAGAAATTTACTGCTCCAAGTTATCTTAAAGTGCACATGATAAAGCACACTGGGGAGAAAAACTTTAAATGTCACATATGTAACAGCAGATTTGTTTCTAAAGAAGCTCTGTTATATCATACTAGACGTCACACTGGGGAAAAGCCTTATAGTTGTAAAATCTGTAGTGAAAGATTTGTTAATGCTTCAGCTAGAGCTGAACATATTAAATTTAAACATGTTGGGCCTACGCTTATGTGTGAGATTTGTTCTCGAAAATTTGTTACAACTCATTTCCTGAAACAACATATTAGTAGACATCATGATCCAAGCAGTAAATTATATTACGGTAGGAACATGATACCTCCAAATCTTCCTGTAGAACAAAATATGAGAAGGTTCATTATTAAAACAGAAAATTGATGTTTAATTATGTGATGTTTGTAGGTTTAAACTCCATTCGGTGAAATCATTTCTTCATCCCGGTAATAATCAAAATCTTGTTATTCAGTTCCAGTCTTTAAATGGAGATGTGCAGAAAACATATCTTAACACAAGTTCTCTCTGCCTACTCTGGTCTATGTGGCATAATGGATACATCATGAAATAAAATTTGAAAATGAAGTTAAGTTGAATTATGAAATTATATGCCTTATTTCTTATATAAATAATAAAAAAGTTTTAAATCAATTTTTTAGCTGATAATTTTAATTTAAGTAGGTATTAGTAAAAAAAGCATGAAAAAATTGTTATATATTATTTTGTTAAAATAAAATAATGTTTATACAGAGAAATATGGAAATTTTATTTGAACTTATTATATATTAAGTATTACTAGTTCATAGTACAGTGGGACAATGTCTGACTGAAAATATGATAGGTGTAAGTTCGATACATTTTTGAATGATTGTACTAAAATTATTTTCATTTTTGTAAAAAAGCATGGCGTTGAATTCTGTCACTGCACTGAACATTCAATGTCTCGAAAATTCTTCGAATTGTTTAAACTCAGTTCAGAGGGAACCATGTTTACACTTCAAATGTGAATCACAAAATAAGTGCTAAGTAAACAGATGTGGTTGTCGGACTCGTTTCGGAAAATAGTGATCAGTGTCAGTTATATACAATTTGCTACTTGGATTAAAATGTCTTTTAATGTGACTTCTCAATTGGAACTGTGTTAGGAACCTCATTTCACAAAGGCTACATACTTTATCTGGTCCTATGTGTTTCCTACGTTTATGTTCCATTCTTCTAGAAGATGATAGAAAGCTCTCATTGCATTGATCACAAGGATATGGTTTTTCACCAGTGTGTAATCTTATATGATATGTAAGTGCTGCTTGACTTACAAACTGCCCACCACATTGTTCGCAATGAAAATTTTTTTCTTTAGTATGAGTTACTATGTGATTCTTAAGTCTACTAATTGCATCAAATTTCTTATTACACCATTTGCATGTTAACACTTTTTTAGAAAAGCCATGGTCTATTCGTAAATGCGAGACGAGACCATTTTTACTAGTATAACATTTATTGCAGATATCACATATATATTTCTGTTTAATGTTATCTTTCTTGCCACAACATTTTAAATGTAATTTGTATGTGTGTTGAGATGAAAATTTCTTATTGCAATTCTGACATGTGCCAGCTCCATGTTTGTCTAGGTGGACTCGTAATTCTAGTTTTGAAGGGAAATCTATTTTACAGAACTTGCATGTGGCTGGGGTATGATGTATCTTCCAGTGCATTTTCATTATTCTCTCAGTACCAAATTTTTTTGAACAATTTAGACATTGGACTGTTTTAGGATAATGCACTCTTTCCATATGTTCTTCCAGTTGAGTTGGTGTTAGAAACACTTTAAGACACTTAGTACAGGGGTTGGGGGACCTATTATGAAGTTTTTCATGCTTTACCAAGTATTCATAGCAGCTAAATGACTTATTGCATTCATTGCATTGAAAATCCTTAATTTGTTTTTGTTCTTGAATGTATTTACGACAACAATTCATAAAGTCTTTTAGAACTTCAATTTTTTTTGGCTTTTCTGATAATTTTTTACCACTTGGTAATAATATATTATCAGTTTTATTAACCATTATATATCCAGTTTGATGTTTACTTTTTATGCAATCTGAATAGGACAGTGAATTGGTTAAAATATTAATAGAGTTATTCCATTTTTCAACAGCATATTGTCGAAGTTTCAGGAATATATAAGCATTAATGGTCAGGACTTCGCAGTTCTCACATAAAATATTAGGCAATAACGGTTCCTTTTGTACCTACAAAATAATAAAACATGACGAAATTATAACACAATGTAACACTTTATGAAACAATACCAATAATATAAAAATTCATACATTTAAATCTTCTAACATGGAATTATATGAAACAGATTTAATATGGTAATAGGGTACTTGTATTTCTATCTGTTCTTCCAAGTTAGTTTTCTTACTAGCAAAACGTAAACATAACCTACAAATATGTTTACAACGCGATTGACCACACAAAAATTTATAAATTGATAAAGTCACCAAATCCTCTTTTTTACTATCAATTTTTCCCATTATTGTATATTTAATTATAAATTATTGCTTCTTATACTAAGTTACTAACATCAAAATACGTAACAATTATCTATAAATATTATGTTAAACAAAATTTGACATTGAAATAACTTATTTTTGACATTTGTATTTTAAATTGTCATTAAGGGTTGTTAATTATATAAAGTTTCATGACAATATAATACTTTACAATAATAAAGAAACAATAAAATACAACTGATAAATACTATTAAAATAATATTTTAGCTATATAATTAATTAAAAACATAGACGCATTACACTGAATGTTTTTGCCTGGTGACTGAAGTAACTATGAAACTTGTCAATTTCAACCGATCTCTCGAATTCACTCGTCGCGCCAATCTGTGGCGCCAATCCACAAATGAACTCATTTTAGTCATCGATATAAAAACTTTACTAAGAAAAAGTCACTAGTAAACCCTGTTTATTTTGTTTACATTTTATTCTAACGACGCTGTTTTAAAGTAAGTATACACTTGTTGTTTATTAGATTAGAAATTTATTTATTTATTTCGTATATTATCCAGTTATAGATGCTTATTTATATTTATACAAAATTATTTAAATATAATATTGAACTTATAATAAGTAGTTTAATATAAATATATATCATACGACATTGATATCTTCTTGGAATGTATTGTGGTTTGATTGATGCAATTTACCATAGAATAACAAGTAGAAGTAAATGTAGCATAATTTCAGATGGGAGTGGAAACACCAATCGTCTTGTGTGGATCCAACCTGAAGGAACGAAATCGACATCTTAATAATATGGTCACGCATGCATTTGAAACGGGAATTCCTATCGAAGATATTATTAAATTGCCCGAGTTCTCACCCATTGATCGAGTATTTAAAATAGATCTAGCTTCTAAATATAAACATGTAGACTTTGTTTTGCAGAACCTAAAATGTGATTGTATGCTTTACGTAAGCAGATGTTTAAAATGTTTATGGCTTTTAAATCCGGAATATAAAAACATAATCAATCCTTCGTATCTTGAAAGTTCCCTATATCCTGAAATGATTCTGCCAGCCAAAAACAAAATGAAAAACTGGTTGTACTTAAATTTAAAAGATAAACAAACATGTGAAGAGTTTTACAATTATTACAAATCTAATTTCGATTATGCTATTAAATTTTTTTGGCATTGCTCCAATGGATTTATTCTTAGTGAGTTCCCACACATTATAGACAAATTGAAGTCTAGGCAATTAAAAATAGTTTTTGAGGCGTGTCCTGAAGCGTGCAAATTATATTTTGAAATGTTACCTAATAATAATGCAGCGCTCACTAGATACATTAACGACGAGCAAAACTATTTTAGAAATATAAAATATCTCTTAAAATCGAATACTAATGTATACTTGGATATAGTGGAAAAATATTTTAACAAAAATATATCTAAACCCTTTAATTCTATTACAACGCAATTTATACTAAAAAAATGTAAAAGTAGGATATTTGCTAAAATTGAACTTTACGTATCTTGTCTTCTTCATATGAAGACTTTAGCCGACACTTTAAATAGTGACGAAGCAAAGCAACTCGTTTTACAATTGGCCAGAGCTTCGTATCTTGAATATTGGTTTTCCTACAAAGCAGTGGAACCACTTATAAAGCGCGTAAATGTACAGGAAAGAGCTCAATTTAAAAAACAAGTGTTTATAGACAAATTGATAGACAATAAAGTTAAAGAATGGCCTTACGAAATACCAGAGGTTCTCAAACTTGAAGTTGTGGAAGAAAATGATTTGCTTTTAGATGCAGATCCTCAATCATCATTTGCCTCTTTCAGACAGTGTAATAAGCGTAAAATTCGTAAGAAATGTGCAAAATATGCATGTGACATAGTTTCAACCGGAAAATCACCTTTAGATCTCTTGTTCAATCGTTACCGTTTCGTTGGATTCGAACGTACCTTTGTTGAATTAAAAACAAAGTTACTAACTGAAAGTACAATACAAGGAAGGCTTAATATAATGTTGGTACTTGTTAGTAAAAGCGGAGGTGTTCCAGAACAATTAGAAAAGTTATTAAACTTTCTAGTTAAGAAACATATAAATGAGCCCACAACATTTCGAATAGCGGTCATTAGATCATTTGTCAACAGGCAATGTATTTGGCGCCTCCATGACAAATCTTGGGATCTTCTCATGCAGTTTGGTAGAGGCCTAGGTCTTGATGATATGACCGCAGAACAATTTTGTCGAGAAGGACTTCACGCAGTTATAATACGGCACCTATTAACTAATACTCCTATTCCTCAATATTTACTGACAGCATTTTTAAATGAACATTCGATTTTTACAGAATATAAGTTAAGCAAAGCCGAAAAAGTTATAATTGCTAAAAATTTACCTCCGCTTTTCATACCTTCAAACCCTAACGCTTTCATAAAAGCCTTAACAGAATACAAGATGTGCCTTGATGATTTTCCTGAAGTAAAGGATATACTTGTCAAACTAGCTCGGGAAGACACCAATGTACTTGAGCTTCTGTTCAACAATAGATTGCTTCGCCGGGAGCTCTTCCGCGAAACATTTGCCATTGGACAAACTGAAGAGGCGTACATAAATGTCCTTCGACACGATGTATCGCCGTTAGATTTTGGAAAATCGTTTATTACGTTAATTAAGGAAAAAGGTCGAGTATTATATTATGATAAATTTTTGCGCCTTTTACTATTGTATTTTGGCGAGGCTGGTGGTCTAGCAGACATGCATAAGATATGTCTAGAGGAACAGATAAAAAGTGATATGACGCCAATATTTGTAAGACCTCTTTGCATTCTATCTTCTGATAAATTGGTATTGTCGCGTATTTTAGAGTTAAAAAGTAAGAATATAGGTGCACCGTGTGATAAATTGCAAAGACGAGTGGCAGCGGCATTCAGGGCAAATGCTCAAAAGGCTTATCCACCTCTGAATATAGATGAGCTTGACTGGCGCTGGCTTGGAGCTAAAGCAGTTGCCAATAATATATTAATTTGTAGACAAAAAGATCATCAATTATATTTGACTAAATTATTAGAGTGGCCACATGCTGCTAAGATTTCGTTTCGTCTAGCTTACGGAACGAAATACGCGGTAGATACTTTTTTAAAAATTTGTTCGTATAGACCAGTAGCGTCTCTCAAAATAGCTCTATCGAAATTTATTAACGATAAAGATATCTTGCCCAGTGTGTGGACTGCTGTCAAATCTATAATTGAAAATATAGATTTATCTAAGAAACCAAAATTATTAAAGAAAATGAACTACCCGCCATCTATTCCTAGTTCTATAGAAACTGATTATCGAATTGTAATGTTCAAAATTTGTCGCAAGTTTGATAAAGATCTGGCTCAGCACCATTTAAATGAATTGAAGCCACTTCTTCCTAAAGTGGATAAAACTTTTATTTATGAAATAGCCATTGAATTTATAAAAGACCTACTCACTCCAGAAAAATGTACGGAAAAACTTGATAATTGTGAATGTGAGTACGTATTTGTTATTAGCAAAATTTTGCTTCTAAGTGAATCCGAAGAAACACAAAAGTATGCGATTGATAATGTTTGCGTCCCATTCTTTGATGCTCTATATTCATTTGTGAAAACTAATGGGGAAAATAACATAACACGAATGTATCTAAAAGGATTTATATTTGCTTTAAAATTTACAAAAGCATTTTTGAGTGAGGATTATGTGAATCCATTCCCAGTGTTCGAGTCGATTCTCAAAAAGTTACGCCAAATTTGGCCAACTCAGGAATACTTCAGCAAATATGTTGAAATTCATTTAACTATGCTCTATTACAAGACTTTAAAACAGACTTTGAAGATAGACCCTGATATATTCAGTGATACTAAAAAGACCAAAGAATGTATAAAAATCGTGGGGGCGCTATTTGGAAAATATATAGGATTTGAAATTAAACAACTAGTATCTACATATTATGAATCTATCACAGATCTATACAAGGTAGTTTTAAAAATTTATTTAGACGATTATTTCGTATTTCATCATCGGTATGATAAGCGAGGTTTGTTTATAACGTTTGTTATTAAAGGTATGTTAGAAGCAAAAAACACTGAAGCTACAGTTTTAGCAGAGTATTTATTTATAAATTATCATTATTCAATTGAAAAAAACTTTTCTGAAGAAATATTGAAGATTTTAGAAGAATCGAACGATATTCAAGTAAAGTACTTGTTATATTCAGATGTTTATCCTGCGATTAATACGATTGACGTGTAACGTTGATTTTAAAATCTGTTATTTTTTTATTATCTTGTGTTGTTAAAGATATATCGTGCCATTCACGCCTCACTCTTTCTACCAATCGCTTACACTACAAGTATGTAATATTTCGGAATAATTACCTATGGAGTGCACACACATTATGTTAAGTTAAGATGATATTTACATTTTAAATAATTTTTACAAAAAATGTGAGCTTAATTGGGAAAATAGATTATTGCGACATTATTTTATATGGCATAAAGGAGTAGGAAGTATATTCTCTAGCTTATGATGATCATCCTCATTTATGTACAAATATTTATTCTATATAAATGGTTCTATATAAATTGGGGCTTCAAAAAACTTGTCTCAAAAATGTCTCTAGCACAACGTACCTTTTAACAGGAATCGAGTCTAATTTTGTTTCATATGCGTAAAAACACACAAACAGATGAATAATTGTTTTAAGCGGTTACTTTGGCTTTTTATTGATTCTTTTTTTTGTTTTAAGCATCTACATGTGTAACACACAAAATCGAATTATTATTATAAATTTAGACATAATTAAATAAAGGCTTATATCATACAAAATTATGCATCTGTAAATTAAAAAAAAATATGAAATATGGAAGACGAAAACAAAATGTTCCAAGAAATAATACATTTGTAAAATAGTTTTTTGCGTATTTTTAAAAAATTACACCTTTCTTACTTGTTAATGATATTCTTATTTTTTAGAATAAATAACATTTACAACTAAAAAAAATATAAATAAAATCTATAACTTCGTTTGAAACATATTGTTTTATTTTACCCAAAAAAAATCTACGAACATCTTATCATCATAATTATAATGAGTACAGTACCACATATAATTTTAATTATAATAATTTATATGTGTATTTGTTAAAAATCTTCATTTATTCATAGAAAACTAAAAAATATAACATATCACCTTCCTTTCACACATGCATTGAAATGATTATGAAATAGTAAAGATTTATAAGATATTGCTTTTTATTGGAGAAGTTCTTAAGAATAAAATATTTTATAGTTCCAAGCTGTTTAGTGCTACCACTACAGCAGAGTAGGCAAAGGAAAAATAGGTTTAAGACAATTTATTCTCCACGCACCGCTAAATTTAAAAATATTGCGTAGTGTTGAGTAGCGAAACTCAACGTAACTCTTCGTCGTTATCAAAGCGAATAGTTATCAAACTTACGACTGTCGTAAAAACAGAACCTGTATCGCTGCGCCACGATAATCTCTAGTGTAGTTAGTTATACTACTTTTTAAAGATTTATGACAAATTGCTGTTTGTAGATGTTAATATAAATAATAAAAAACAATTTGTGCAACATTTTATTATAAATATAACTTAGATCGAGTTAAATATCAACAATAATACATGTAAGTATACTCCGACTCTACTCACTACTTCATTTCTCCTTATTTAAGGCTTCTATGAATTCTTCTAATCGTTCTTGCACTTGTCTGACGCGTTCTGTAATAAGAAAAAAAATTAAAATAATAATATTGACAATCTCCGACACACAAAACTCAAACAAAATAAATAATGTTGTTAACGCGCGTATAGAACTGTCGACCGGTTTAGTGATTAGAGCGCTTAGACGGTAAAAAAGAGGCCGGGTTCATACGTAAAATTTTTTATACGTAAATTTTAAATTTACGTTATATTTAAAAATATTATCTGTAGTCTTTATTCACATATAATATAAAACATATTAACATGTCGTAGTGAGCCGTAATTTATATATTTTAATTTAGTATAATAAAATATATACAGATATGTATACATACTAAGTTCTTCCGCAAGTTCTACTCTTCTACCGGATAAAAGTTTCTTCTTTAGTTCAGGATCAGCTGCCATCTGCAAAAAATAGTATTAAAATGAAAAGTAAAGACCACAAATATAGATATAATGGGAATTTATAGTATAGTTTTTTTCTGTGTTAAGACATTTCGTCAGAATGTTAGATATTGTGTGTTGAGTGATAGGGTACGCACACACATATATCGTAAGGTTTATTATAGTAATAAATAGAATAATCATAATCGGATTTGTAAAAGTAGAAATTGCTGCAGTAGTGAGACTGCTGTACTACTAGTGAAACAAAAAGAAAAGAAAGAGAAAAGTAGCTTTTAAAAAGTACATATTTACATTTAAAAAATTAAATTAAAAATTAAATCAGTTTCACGCTGTATCCCGCACACAGAAGGAAAGCCAGGGAACCTAGTGTTAACACACCCAATCGGTATACAGTCCCACCTTGTGCCCTTGCGCCACGATGACCTGTTCATTTTATTGTTATTATAGAAGAATATTAATTAAAAGCTATAGTAGTATTATTAAGTATAGTTACCTCGTCTAAGACGTCCCGCAGGGCGCGGTCTAGGCGCGCCGCCTCCCTGTTGGCTATCTGCTGCCGTAGCGCGTTGGCGGAGGCGCGCAGGGCGGCTTGTATGCGCCAGAACATTACCACTTCGCAACATTCCTTCTGTATATAGTGATAAATAGTTATTATATTTATAGGCTATAACTAAAAACAACGTTTGAAGTCTTAGCGTGAAGTTCGGTAGTATGTTATTACTTTTTTTAATATTTTACAAAAACTAATATGGAAATAAATATGACTGATTGAATGTCATAAAAAATGCCATAAGCCATTTCATAGACTTCATTATAAAATGTAATAACATAATAATAATAATAATTAATCAAACATTGGCTTTATTTAAATAAAATTTAAAAGTATAAAAATCTTTTATAAGTAATAAATTTAAATGTATTCAATACTATGTATATATGCTATATGTACCTCGGCTCCACTCTGGCTATATAAATAAAAGCTCTTCTTACAGTCTCGGGCGCGAGCCTGAGCGCCTTGGAGGAAGTTTCTGACAAAAATAATACATTTTATGTGTTAATAATATAATTTTTATATATTAATAGCTTTATTGTGGAATATCACTTTAAAAAGTCAAATATGTAACAGATAAAAAAGTTATAAATGACACTTTGTCTAATATATTAAAAAAAAAACATTTACTTATAATTATAATAAGGGACTAAATAACGAAGTCTATTGATAACCATGCCCTTGACCAAAACAACAGATAAAAATCAACAAAGAAACAAACAAAAATTTAAAATAACAACACCAGATACTCAAAAATTACAATGAACAAAAAAAAACACTTACTTAAGGTAAACAGGTCGCCACGTTTCTCGTATATATTCGTTGTCAACTTCGACTCCGCGACGACGTAAATTATCACGGACTGCGATTACCTATTAATAAAAAAATATATTTTTTTTTATAATTTTGTATGTAGAAATATTTGTGGCGTCGCCCAGCAGTAGCGCGATGCGTAAATCAGTGGACACGCGCGGGGCGAGCCCCCGCTCGCCGAGAATCTGCTCCGAGTAGGCCGTCGCACGCGCACGTGTTCCCGAGGCCATTCCAACCAGACCTGCGTTCCTCATCCGCTTTGCTTTAGCATATTATAGTCACAAAATCTTCCTCCATCTCATCTCATTTAAACGTACTGATTACTTTGGAGCTGTTGCTCACAACTATAAACGACATACCTATACAGTGTGTCACTTTGACACCCCCTCCAGGAAGCTAACAAAACCTACTCATATTTAATAATAATAATAATATCGAAACTTTTAAATTTGAAAATAAAAAAGTTTGGCTCAAAGAACCCTATTTTCATATATCAAGTATATATAAGGACTCCATTATTCACTATTCTATTTATCTATTAAAATGTATTTAAATAACATTATTATTTCCCTTTTACCAATGTAACAAGATAAAGTGCAGAATTGAGTTCCATTACTTAATACGCAATGCTTCAAAAATTCGAACGGACTGTCTTAACACTGGGTTCACTCTGTGTGCGTATTTTTCTCAATTATTCACATCTTTGCTGTTCTTCCGAAAAGTTGAAAAAAATATATACAGATCAATAATGACATCAGCCTACCTCATCATAAGCCAAATTCGGCCTACCAGTGCCTAAAGTCTCTAGCTCTCGTCGTACAGCATCACGCCTTTGCTGTTCCTCTGAGGAGTTGGTCCAGCGCAGCCAGCGTTCACGGAACCCTGGACCTGAGGCGAAAAGGAAATAAATATAACGAAAGAAATAATACGGAAAGAAATACGTTCAATTTTTTATACGTTTTCTGAAAAATATTTCTTATGATATTTTTTTAACTTAAAGTGATTTAACATAGCCAATTTATATATACAACAATATTTAATAGAAAGACGTAAAAAAAAGTTAAAACGATAAGCGATAATAATATTTTTTTTTTTATCATTTATTTATAAAAGAGCAAAGGAAAGTGCAGGACATATTATGCAATTTAGTTCAAAAACTTAAACATGTAAAAAACGCATACGTTGTTAAAGTTTTACTCATTATACTCAAATATCCTTACCTATATACATGTATGTATGTACATATGAATAAAAAAAATGTTGCTATCAAATAGTATTTAAATATAGTCTGAACAGTGTGCACCAGCACGTGCACATATGTGGACATACCAGTGAGTTCCCTGAGCTCCGCATCGACTTCCTTCATCTGGTCGCCGGTGGCCTGGTCCATGAGCGCGACGGCGGCGTCCCACTCCGAGCGCGACCGCACGCAGCGGTCCTGCAGCGCGTTCAGCTGCAGCACGCGCAGCACCTGCACGTGCATATGCACGTGTATACAAATAGTTAACCAATGTCTTTTTAGGACAATCCTGAACGTGTGATGTGAAATATTATTTTTTTCTAATTTAATGCCTATTGTTTTTCACGTGGCGAGTCTCGTCAATTGTAAACCTTTTTTGTCTCGTAAGTTCAAATGAGAAGTTATTTAATATTTAGTATAATTTAAAATTTAATTTTATTATTAGGATGGTTGTGAGTTGGATTTCCGCTGAGGAAGATTAGCCACTACTTACTAGTAAACTAGATTTCTGCCAGAATACTCTGGGCATAGACTTAACACTAGGTTTCCTCGCCTAATTTACGCGGGATAGAGCATAAAGTTAAAAAAAATACTAAGCCTATACTTACATCTTTAGCCCGATCTTCCCATTGGTGTCTATTTAGGGCCTCCTCCACCGCCGCCCTTTTCACAGGTTCATATATTGGATCGGAATCCGTTGCTCTTGATAATAGTTCTTCAAATTCTTCCTTCAGAGCCTGCCTTCCAGCCTCTATGGATAGTTGGGCTAATTCATTTTCAGCCCATTCACGAAGCTTTATGTCTACTGCTGTGTTGAATTTATCTGGAAATTGTTTTTATTTTATAATTTTTTTGTGTGTAAGTCGACAAATATGTATTGTATTTTTTTAAAATAATTAATAGTTGTAAATGTCACCGTAATATTATAAACTTCGTTATATTACAGTCTCTCCAATCTAAGACAAAGGAACTCAATTAGTAATGTCTTACCAGACCTGAATAATATAAGTGTAATAATGTAAACTATATAATTGTGAAAATGCTCATTTAATATGGAGTAAAAAAAGTTAAAAACGTTAATTTCTAACATTACATGGATGTGGTTATTTCGAAGTTAATAATTCTAGAAGTAAAGAAGAATATCTTAAATTAAAAAGAAATTCAGATATCATAAAAAATAGAGATGTTAGCACAAAATAATATTAACAACTAATTTTAAGTTAAAAAGTAAAACAATCTACCAACTATCAATATACCTAAAAAAGAAGACATAATTTTTTTTAAATGGTGAACAACAATTTATTTGCATTATTATTATGTAATTTATATCAAAACTAGTTTATACACTCAAAAACAGCTAAAGTACCACAGATTACAATATATGAAATAATATTTATACAACTACAGATAGTTAATGATTTCCCCCATAGATACAAAATTAATTAGAATTCTTACTATAATCTAAATCGTATGGTTCTTTCATGCCCATAGTGCTACTTCCTTTTTGCTTATATTTCACTTGATATGGTACTGGAAGACATTATAAGGNAAGACATAATTTTTTTTAAATGGTGAACAACAATTTATTTACATTATTATTATGTAATTTATATCAAAAATAGTTTATTCACTCAAAAACACTCTATACACTATTATATTCTATACACTCAAAAACAGCTAAAGTACCAGACATTACAATATATGAAATAATATTTATACAACTACAGATAGTTAATGATTTCCCCCATAGATACAAAATTAATTAGAATTCTTACTATAATCTAAATCGTATGGTTCTTTCATGCCCATAGTGCTACTTCCTTTTTGCTTATATTTCACTTGATATGGTACTGGAACAACTATAGGGTAATTGAATTATAATTTAAAATTATTAATAAGAGTTTTATTATTCATTTACTATCCTAGACATTATAAGGTTACATTTATTTTTTATATATTAATATTTTATTTTTTAATGAAAGAAATATAGTCAAGAGATAAGTTTAAATTGTCTTCAAATGTAATTATTTTTTTAAGTACATACTTTTATGACATTTGTTGATGGATAATGTATTGTAGTGTGAAGAACATAGTTGCCATTGAAAGAGGGTGAAACAAATAGGCGGTGAACTCACTTCCTATATTAACTATTGGAGGTATTATAGGTGAGTGTATGGTTTGTGTGTTATGGGCAAGTGTGTATGTATCTTTATATGTAATCATTACTTGCCAGTATCTCTCACAACTGAAACTGGCAAAAATGATCAGTGCAGAACACAGCGAGGCGGAGAAAGGCTGCTCTTTATTCCTGAGTGTATATTTATTGTATGAAAGTGTATATATAGTAAGTGTTGGACTACTCACCAGCATCTCTAACAACAGCAGCGGGCAAGTATACTCCATGCAGCACGCGCTGCGCGGCAGCCGCCCATAGCGAGGCGGACAGGCGCTGCTCCCATATCGCGGCCGGCACTGCCGATAGCTCCGCGGACTGGTCGAGCAGCGAGGCGCGGGCGCGCTCAAATAGCTCGTCGCGGTCTAGTTCACGTTGTCTGTTCACAAAAATATTTTTTAATTTGAAAAAGTTAGTTTCCGAGATTAGCACGTTTATTTAAATAAACTCTTTAGCTTTATCATATCAGTATAGACCTATTTTATACTTACCTAGTGAAAGTATTCTTCCACTCAGTCTCTAAATTGAACCTCATAGCCTTAAACGCATCAGCCTGTTGCTCCACTGAGTCGCGCACCATACGCCAAAAACAATCAGCTACGCCTAGCGCTAAGTTACGCGTCGTGACCTGCGCTGCGGATACTAATCCCGCCCTGTGGAAGCAAAGGAATATTTCAATATTCTTATATGTAATTGTTTGTTTTGCATATTTTAATTTATTGGTATTAAGTAATTGAAGAAAGAAGAAATATTTCATATTTGAAATATTTTAGTATTTTTATAAATTTAAATAATTCCCATGATAGTGATCGTACTTACAATAGTATCATATAATATTCTTTATAATTCCAAATTACGACATTATCAATCAAAAAATACTTGTAAGAACAATTTGATTTATCATTTAATATAATTATGCTAACTTTCATAGAAAATAAAATTTCACATCAGCAACAAAAAAAGTACAAAAAATACTAAAAAACTTACTTAAATAGTTTAGAAGTGCTGAAGAACCGTTCCTCATACTCCCTTATACTTTGTATGGAATCGTCTTTCCTACTACGACCCGTTACTACTGCATAATAACCGAGAGCTTTCATCGGGAATAACTTGCCTTCTAGAATACGACGTATCTGGGAATTTTTTGATTGTAAATTATATATTATGCTAGAAGTGTGGCTTCAAATTTTACATTTATTTTTTAATCAAAAGATACAGTACCCGATTAGGATTAGCAAGATTTTCTTCAGCGAGGTCCACCTTAGTGAGGACAAATATGGTTCTTTTGCCTTGAGGGTCACAGGATGCTACTAAATCTGTTACATTACTCCTTTCCGCGTCTACTGAGCCATCCTGTAATATTATATAGGGTATTTATATTAATAAATATTAAGTAATTTAAATTTGCACAAAATGAAATTATAAGTTTTGTTTCATTTTCTTCAATAGTAGTTGATAGCAAGAAGTTGATTTTTGTAAGTTTTACATGAATAAATAGATAAAATAATCTATGTGCTAGACTTTCATTCAATGAAATATTCTAATTATAATTTTTTCATGATTTGTTAAGACAAAGCACAATATTAGAACTACTCCAAATATAATATGAAAAAAAAAACAAAAAAAACCTACACTTACCTGTATACACAATATAATCGCATTTGGATTGTCCATATACTGTTTAGTTATATCAGCTATAGCCTGCCTGGTATCGGGCGCCATGTCGGTGGTCTGCGTCGCTATGACTCCGGGCAGGTCCACCAGCACCATGCGAGGCAAGCCGGGGCCTCGCACCGACATCGCTATTACTGAGGACGATACTGTACGACCGCCGCGGACACTGTTACGCATGCGGAGTTCTACTTCCCTGTAATCGATAAATATATTGGTTAAGTTAAGCATATTTTGTTATAGTGTGCCCCACAGTGTGACATAACTTTCCCCATAGTGCCTCAAGATGTAAAGTTATACGATATGAAGCGACAATGTATTGTAAGTATTTTGAAGGATGCTGTATACACAATTGCCCAATCGCCCAGCCAGCCCAGTTCTACTTTACTATAATCAACAGAAACGTAGTTTAGGGACCTATAATTTGTCACAATATGACACAATGTGCTCCATAACAACGGAAAAAGATGATGATATTATTGAATATAAAGCGACGTTGTATTATAATAACGTTGAAAGAGGCTGTATAAGCGCCGTATATACTATAGCGCATTCGGAGTTTGACTTCCCTAAATAAGAAATAAAATGGTTAGTGACCTATAGTTTGTCGCAATATGCCCTACAATATAGGGCTTATTGTGTCACAATGACACAATAAGCCCTATATTGTGACATATAATTTTAACCCTAAAGGGGTGAAATAGGGGATGAAAGTTTGTATGGAAAAAAAATTAAATCGGCACCGATTTTTATAAAATTTGAAATTTAGATTTTAAAAAGTATTTAATTGAACACGTGTTCCATCGTTTTCTAGAATTCACCCCCTAAAAGTGCAAATAAGGGGTTGAAACTTTGTATGGAAAAATCTTTAAAGGGCCACCGATTTTTATAAAATTTTAAATTTATACTCTTAAAAATATTTCATTGAACACATGTTTCACGGTTTATTAGCATTCCCCTTCAAATAAGCAAGCGAAGCTGCGCGCGTCCGCTAGTATAATATACAGGGTGGAAGAGGCAGCGCTTCTTTTACTGAAACTGCATATAGGGTAAAATATTTCAAACTCAGAATTAAAAAAATAATCAAAGTACCTCAACGGTTTGGACGTAGGATTTTTTTTTCATTTCACGATTTTTATCCATACCTGTATTTCGTGTCACGCACACATTCGTATGCGACGTTGCCGCTTTGACAGGTAAGTTTGTGCGTGCCTATGTTATACTTTACAAATGGCGTTTTATTTTAAAACGATAATTTTATTATTTATT
>JAKRZM010000325.1:149673-222548 GCA_036379175.1 Heliconius cydno galanthus
TCTCCATGGTAGGTGCATAATTTAAATATATACACTAAAAATTAATTATATCCACACCAAAAAAACAAATGACTTTCAAATAATATGTAAGTAGTAGTACCTAAAATTATCAAGCAACACATACAAAACATGTAACAATAACATAATACTTGTAATGGTATATGATTATTTTTACAGTCTGTGTAAGAGAGGAGTATTGTGTAAAAGTTTACACAAACACAACTCAAACTCAAAAAGCTCACCTATTCGAGCAGCATTGGCATTAGTTGCAGCAGCAGCCACAGCATCTTCATATCTCTGGGCAATCCACTCTTTGAGTTCAGCAGCTCGATTCAAGCCGGCCTCTCGGAGACGAGGATCTGAGATTTCCAGCATCATTGGTACACCTAAAGTGTGTTTAGTTTTCATTCTCCGTATGGAGATTGTACATAAGGCCAAAAAATTCGATTTAAACCCTTCCTACTAATATTATAAATGTGAAAGTTTGTTATGGAAGAATCTTTGTTCTACTTTCATGCAAAAACTACTAAACGGATCTCGTTGAAACTTTTTAGTAATACAGTTTATACTATATCATAACACATAGGTGACAATTTATGTAAACATTGTATCAAAAAATGGTACAACATACTATATTGACTTTAATTTTACTCATTTACATTTTACTTCTAAATTAATGTGATAGTTATAAATTGAAGATGTATTTTACAATGAATTAAAACTTTACATAAATTAATATGAATAATAATATCGCTAGAGAGCAATATTTCAAACTAGAGTAAACTAGAGTAAAAAAACTACTTATTTAAAACTAGAAAGTTTTTAAGAAAAATACAGAATTAAAATGTAACATGTGTATTTTGAGAAAAACACACACACACACACACACATGGTAAACTAGTGAGAATAAACATAATGAACAACAAAGAAATATTTTTATGAAAATGATTAAAATAATTTAAAACAACAAAAAAATCTAAATCTACTGAAGAACTACTACTACAATTTTGCAATACACAAAAAATATTAAAACTACTTTACTTTTAAATTCCTTACTTATAATGTATTTACTTACCAATTTGCAGTTGGTCTCCAATTTTGTCTTTAGCGTTGATCAAGGTAGTGGTAAATTTATCCCATTGCTCATTATCCGGTAGTAGTTCATTCAGCCAACCCATGTCTGGGAGGCCATCTTTCCATTCTGAGTATTTCTTAAATAAATAATGGTAATATAATTAGAAGATTTAATTTCTTTGTATTTTTTTAAATAAGTGGTAAAATAATTAAAATTATCTATTTCCCCATGCACATAAATATGTTTTGTGTGAAGTAGAGGAATTGAACACTGCATTTTATTTTCATTCAAGAGTACGCAAATGAAAATAGTTTATTTATGGGGAGAATTGAGCCCTTATTTATTTCCACATTTTTTTGTTCTTATCATATAGTTCACATTTTTTGTCCAGAGTTTTGATCAAATAATAAGACTTTATAGTCCATAAAAGACCTATTTTGTTAGCATTTTGATATATTTGCATTGCCATAAAAATGACAAATATTATAAGATTTAATAATAGAAAACTTTTGGCTATAGTAAAAGGTTTTATTAACAAAATGTTTTATCATATATGAACAAAATATTGACTCAATACCTTATTCAATGTCATACCACCACCAACTGCTCCTCCAAGCAACAAATATCTTATTTTCAGTACTCCTCTGACAGCTCTAGCTACTAACATTCCATATTTTCTTCTCGGTATATGACTAGGATTGATTGGCTTATGGAATAATAAGCTACGACCACTGTATATAGAGAAAGCTACCGCTCGTTTGTCTATGCATGAATACGAAGGTTTTTTGAGAGATGACCTGAAACATTAAATTTTATTATATTGAGATAATATGAATATGTTATATTATAGAAGTAAACAATTTTATTATAATTATTTCTTTATTCACTACATTTTTTAGAAAGTCAATGTCAAATAAGTAACTTAAGTGTGTTTGTTTTTATTACCTCATATGATGGTTTAATATTCTCGACATTGTATTAATCACTTCCAATGTTTATATTTAGGGCTAAACAATATCGATATATTTCTTAAAACATAATACTAATATTTTACTAACAAGATCATAACCTATGCCGGTCTAAAAGAATAATCACAACTGTATAAGAACTAAATATTGTAAATCACTAAATAATCGAAGTATATATATTACACAATCAGTTTCTAAATCATTGTAGATAACTTCATATTTTGAAAATTTGACAAACTACTGTCTGACTGCAAGGGCAATTTTCATTTTACCAATTTCAATTTAACGTTCCATTTTAGGCTATGGTGTTTAATTTTCATTTTAAAAAAAAATTCAAAGGACTAAATTATTTGAAAATTTGTGCTGTAGAATGTGAATGACAATTATTTTAATTGTCATATTTTATTTGAACAATTACAATAATAATATATATTTGTAATATTATTAAAACATAAAAATAAATTAACATGTACGTAATAATAAATTTTCAATGTGGCAGCACAATTTGATGAAATGTCAAAAATGGTCTGATATTCGCTTTTCGCTGCAGTGTTTGATAAATTTACGTAAAAAGAAATCGCTTGTAAAGTGTACTTCGTGACTGTGTGTGACAACATAAATATATTGTGACCTTACGATAGTTTTGTGTTAAGTGATAACAGAGTTGTTTGTTAAATCAAGAAATGACCTCTATAATTTGATGACATCTCTTCGAATTTTCGCTTTGTGAGTATTCTAAGTTATCGTGGTGGTCCATGTCAAGGTTGGGCGGTGTTTATTCATTATTAATTAATGGAGCGGTGAGGTTTTCGACCAGGAAACGATGATATCACAGACAGTTCTTTGATCTTTAAATTACACTATAGTAAAAATATCTGCATATTGCCGTATAGGGCTTCGTTAGTGTTATTTTTAGCTCGTAAACTACGTAAATGTTAAAAGTGTATTTGCTTTACGTGTGTTTACAAGGAAACTTTATAGAGTATAGTGACTTGCTTAACAAACAAGCCTATATTGGTCTTAGTATTGATTGTTGGTTCCTTCCAAGGTTTTAGCTTGCACCTTCAGTTTACAAGACTTATATATTTCTTAAGTTATATGCCTTTTGAAATAATTCATTTTAAAAATATTTTTGTGTATAACTTTATAGTGGTTTGTTAAATTTTAAAATAATATATTTATATTAAGATTGTTTACTTTATTTATTAAAATAAAGTAAACAATCTTAAATTCAAATGGATTAAGATTAATTTCACACAATGTCTACAAAATAAGAAATTGAGTCAGTTTACAGTTATAACTCAGCTTTTGATGAACTATATACACTGCTTCCTTTGGAATGCCAGTCCTTCATTATAAATAAAAATAACAGGAAATAAATAATTATGTTATGATATTTTTGCCACAAAGGTCAAAACATTTTATATCTAATATCAAGTGTGATGTTATGAATTATCCTTAAATAGTAAAAAATATAACATTAAAGGTAAAATAAATAAATTATATATTTTGATTAAAGTGACATTCCATATTAAGAAAATAAAAATACACATATTAAGTAAAAATATAAATGTTAAAATATTCAATTAATACGATACACTCTTCCTCAATGATCCTGAAAATCGTTGTGTAGAGGACATTTGTAGAAATCTTCCAACAGAGAAGAGAACAACCCAAATAAGTTATAAACCCACATATAAGAGTTATGATGAAGCTTAATTAGATTGTTTATGGCTTAGTAATCAGAGTGCTTGAATAGCAAACGAGAAATGTGTATTTGAGTACCACTAAAACAAAATTTTCAAATGTTTCTTACACACACTTACAATGTGTTGAATTTGGGGAAATTGGGGAATGGAATGTTTTGACACTAAGCCCTCCATGTTTACTATAGCATAGTAAACATGGAGGGCTTAGTGGCATACAGTGTAAGGCTAAAAAACTCTGTAGTATCAACAATTCATACTGCTTACTTGTTATTTTATTACTTAATGTCAGAAGTATTTTATACTATGACTCACAACTAACCTCATATGACCTCCATGTTTTTATTTAAATTTGTTTTTATGTATGTATAATGTACCTATATGCCATTTTGCTCTATCTTGTAACAATACCTTGAAATCTTAGTACGAAATGATCTGTACATGGTATATGTGAATGTTCTTTTTGAGTGCTAAAATTCTACACTATTTATATTGTACTAATAATTAAATTATATAATAATGAAGTCTAGTCTAAAAAGGCAATTGCCTGTTGATAGAATGTTGAACAAATACAAACACATGAGCATCTTTTAAGGAGATGAAAATAATTTATTCTCACAAGTGGGGATTGAACCCTCACTTTGCAGTGGAACTGTGTCTGACTATGGGGCCTGATAATGGGGTCTAATATGATATTTAATTTTTTTTACATTAAAGAATATATTTTATTATTAGTTAAACAAAACATAGAATTGAAAGTCTTATCCTTATTTAATCTCAAAATTAAAACATAATGAATCATTTTGTGTAAACATTAAAAAAAATATCTTGTCATCATGTGAGTCTCATTTTCACTCATTACAATGTTTGAATCAAACATTCTCTTTGACTTTTTAATATTAGTAAAGATTATTTCCATTTCCTGGTGCTGTGTAAGTGAAAGAAAATCCAATGTATTGCATCGGTTAATGTCTCTAAATTTAGGAAAGACAAAAACAGACAATGCTACAGTAATTATTCCAATAAACTTTCCTTTATAACCTGTCTCAAGTACTTCAAAAGACAAGTAATGATACAAAATCATCTTACCACATCTAATTTCATATTTTAAATGTTAAATTAATCGAAATGCAGCTTTGTATGCTTCTAAATAAAGTTCAAATTAAATTAACACATTTAGTATGAAGTCATCAGGATGGTAAGAACTAAGAATGTTTCAAGTGGGTGTAGGAATGCAGTGGAGGTAAAAACTTAGCTATGAATTATAATATTTGATTATATGACCTGTTTTGGCCCTTTAATATTTAAATTAGAAATTACTATAAAACAATATAAAGTATTTCTTGATAATTATAACAAACTAATTGAGGTAAACATAATGATAGAAATGTATATTTTTAAATTTTGATAGTATGATATGGGAAGGAAATATCTAATCTAATTTCTAGCTTCACACTTTTTAAGAGGGTAATCAGTGAAAACAGAGTGCCAAACCCTACAAGAAGGAAATTTACAGTTAATGTGTTGTTTGACCATGTTGATGTGGTTCCATTCCCATTTGAAGCAGTAAATTATTTTTATTTCCCTGCTCTGTTCAGACTAGGTGCGGTGTTAAGTTCCCTGACCTCAACATAATAACAAACCCCTAACAAATATGGCTAGAAGAGAGACCTTTGAGAGATGGAGCGTCTTTGCACTATATTCTTTCTGCTTACCAGGCTGTATGAAGAATATAGTGTTCCTTTAATTATCTCATTTAAAATTAACAGTATAATATCATTTTGTAGTGTATCAAATGAGATTTTGATGCACTTGGTCTTTATGTAAACAGGATAAATAAACCTAACCTTGCTCACATATTTATAATAATAAATATTATTATCAATATTCAATATACTGTATGTGCATGCATGATGTCATGTAAAAATATAATTTTATTGATTATTCTTTATGTTCCGTTATATATGTAGGTAAATATGACTATATTTACTAGTATGCAAATGCAATGCTTTAGAAAATTTAATATTTTTATGTATTTCTTAATTCTTTTTCATGTACATTGCATGACAAAATGCGACATTTTATTTTGCCACTCAATATGTATTTCTATCGAATCCGGAAAGAAAACATAGAAAGATTGAGAAAACATGATACAAAAAGAAAACTTCCTTAGAAAAAAAATACACATGTTTCAGAAATAGACATAAAAAAAAAAGCATTTGACTACAATTAGATAACATTCTTCAAGCATTTACTAGAATGAAAAATATCATCATCATCATCATCATCATCATCATCATCATCAGCCTGTCCTCGTCCACTGCTGGACATAGGCCTCTCCAATAGCAATGAAAAATATATTTAACATTATTTCATAAAAGTTAATTACTTACTTTAGATCAATAAAGTAAATTTAAAATTTTGATGGCTATATAACTAATTTAATAATGAATATTAGTAAAATCCATAAAATTCCCCATATCATGATACAGGAGATGAGTAAAACTGTTTTACGTTATCAGTTAGCTTCCGTCGCGGAAGCGAGGACAGTGCGCCGGCGCATGTGTAACATCCATAAATAACATTATAACTATCAATTTCATTTAAGTTGTTTATATTTTTTGCATATAAAAATATTTTAATGCAAATAAAGTAAGTGCGTTACATTAAATTATTTTATATCTATTATATATTTTTTTAAATATGCATTTTTGGTAACAAAATCCATGTATCTACGGCATAGATTCCAGAACATATCTGTGTAAATGCGTGAAGAACCACGTCCTCGCACCGTTCGGATGTTTCTATTAGCCTGGCTATATAGTAAAATATAAGATAGCCTGGAGTTCAACGTTTCGCTATTTCTCCAAAATAAACTGATATCTCAGTATATTCATGATAATCTATGAATAAAGAATATTATATATAAATAATCACTCTGTATATCACTAATTTACATTATACAAGTCGTCTTGTTTAGAAGTCGTGTCGTGAACTTAAGAAATAAAATGACAAATCACGTTGTGTCAGTCACTAAGTTAGGGAACAGTTTTATGTATTTTTAAGTTCACCCAATGTCTCCACAATTTGATGGGAGTGTTTCTATGGGAGTGGAGTGTCTTAACACTAGGTTTTAGGTTCAGTCTGCCTATCCTGCTATGTGCGGGAAACAGCGTGAGATTTAAATAATAATAGTAATATTCAATTAGTGCATATGTATATAAAGTTGTCGTATAGGTCGATCCATAGTACGTTCCGTTGCTATCGTCCAAAAGTGTAACTGTTAATCCATTATCGAGGCCGTATATTATATGTTAATACATTATATTTGCATTTACCTTTGTTACGAGCCATGAGCCATGAGGTGATGCGTGTTCGTTGAACTTTTAATATCACTATTTTAATTTATCCGCCAGGCGTGCCGCAGAGGCACAAAGTGTCACCGTAAACGCGACTGGTTGTGGGTTCGATTCCTACTCGAGGAAATGAATTATTTGTTTAAATTTATATTTTCATTTCTTCGCTCTGGTGTTGAGGGATGTGATGCCTGGGGAATGGAGTGTCCTAAAACTAGGCTCCCTTTGTCTACGCTGCTGTATTTGGATTTTTTAAATTATTAAAACCCGTATTTGTAAACTGCTCTCAACTTTAAGATCGATCTGGAGATGCCGTTTTCTTTCATAAATCATAATCTATGAATGCTTCGTGGCGTAGTGCCACATGTGACATAGCGGGATACAGGTGAAGTTAAAAAAATGTCTACAACCTAATAAATTTAAAAGCTTCAAATTAAAAAATGTTACATTTTCAGGTCCTTCGATACTAGTTGGTGAAAACGCTAATGCATTTTATTTAAGTACTTCTCTATTTGGCAGCATTTTCAAGATACCTAGAGGTGATATTTATGACGTGCGGTGAATTAAATATGCTTTGAAAATAAAACTTTTACTAATAGTAAGAAAAGTTTCACAAATAAAACCGCAAAGAGAAGCCATTGAATTATACATAATTATATCAAAGGCCTTTATTGTGTGCAGCAATGAGTGGTTGCACTTCCTTAAAAAGCAATTTAAATATGTCAACGTATGCCGAAAGCTTATTGCAAAGCTTAAATAACGTACAAATTTCCTTTAAAAAAATTAAAGGAAATTTGTACGTTATTTATTTAAAATACGTAATTAATTTAAAATTTGAACGTCTCTAGGAAACCGTCCAAGCGCTTCTCTGTCCACTAAGCCATACGTTCTAGTTCTCTTTTCTCAGTCTAATCTACATTTTAAAATTGGCATTGTATAATTGTCGTACATGTCTTTTCAAGATCACGCATAGTTATTAGAAACTAGTGTTATGTGAAAACATTAATTTCATAACATAATTATTATGTTGTGAAATGAGATAACTATAATATTATAATCTATACTTCTATACGGAATATTATACAGCCGAAGTGTTTTCTTGCTTAACGCGCTAATCCCAGGAACTAAGAAGTTCCTTTTTAAGAACTGGTATTGTGTTGGATAGTCCAGCACATTAGGAAGGCCAAATTTTTTTTACGGTCAAAGCTACGTCGGGCACTTAGAATATAATTCATAGGTATTGCTTATTTCTATCTCACTGCAGGAGCAAAGTCGTAGATAGAAGCTAGTAATATAACAAGAATAGAAGATTTTTATAAAATATTCTTTTGAGGACATGAAAATACGATTTTTTTATAACTTTTCCGCATAAATCACATCCGTTATTCATGCGGCGTCCAACGGAAGACGTCCGGGTCGTTAAAAAACCTATAACTTTGAATTTGCACTAACTTTACTAGTTAGTTTAACTGCGTTAACTTTGGTGTGTGTCCTGCGGTCTACGCTACTATGAGAAACATGTTAATTCTTAAATTTACTCTTTGTTATTATCATTCAAATTAAATAAAAATATTCTAACGAGTGGGAATCGAACCTTCAACCGTCCGAAAATGAAAACTAGAGTGATTTGTCACCACAATCTCTACGCTTTGATAAACTGGATATGCAATAAACAATTTACGATATTCATCAGCTTATTAGCTGATCGTAGCACAATGGCACAGTATCTGATACGACGGGTGTGAGTTCGATTCTTATACGATAGAGCTTGCTTTGATAACAAGAACATAGCGCGAAGTTGAATTCCGTTATACAAGACATTGGTAAAAGTGTCGAACATTTTGCTAGGAGATGGGAAATGGTGACGGAGTCGTAACTCTTAACACAAAAAAATACATTATGCAATTTCTATGAAACAATAGGAAATTAAAATGGATAGCCTTTGTATCTAAAGATATAGAGATAAATATTTCTTTTCAGTGAAATGCTTTTGAATCCAGAAGCCTTTTAGTTTTTACTTGAGTATTTCTAAAGAGCGATCTTGAATCAACTTTTTTTGTTGCTTTTTAAGATACTAAAAACTTACTACTGGCTTTCTTGGCAGGTTGTCTTGTTTTGGCATACAAAAAAACGTTAGTTTTTTATATTATTATGAAGAAGATTTTTCTGTACTTGGATTTGTAGGTTTTAATCTCGTTGTTTGGTTAAAGAAATTGTCAAGGAAAATATAAAAAGATTTTTACTTCCATAAGAAAGATAAAAACAAATCTTCATGATTCTTCAATCTATAGCAGAGTAGGTACAGATATCCTGAGTTGGGACTTTACGTTATAGTATACCTATCCACCCTTCAATGTCTCGAAAATAGGTGATGTGTGGGTAATGGTCTTAAGTTATTAACACTATATTCTCTTTGTCTAATGGTTTTTGTCTGACCTGCAGGATGCAGTGTGACTATAAAAAAATATATAATGATTTGATTTAAAACCTATTAAACAAAATTAAATAAGAATTAAAACCATTTGTGAAAAAGGAATCGAATTTGTCACTATCTTAGTTATCCATGTTCTTCTATTGTATTAAAAAGTCACGAGAAACTGGAAGTTTTTTAAAACATGATTGATACAGCGTTAATAGCTGGCCGTGACCGTGTAGTGTCAGTATTTAGCGCCGCGCTTACCTCAAGGGGCTGTTGACCTGAAAAGTAAATAAAATTGTACTTCAAATGAAATGAGTGCTTTTGAAATAGTGTTTCATACTATTTTTTTATATAGTTTTTGTTTAAAGTAAAAAAGGTTAAATGAAGTCGTTCTATAAAAACTGTGGAAACATCGCAACTATTTTTTATCTTTGTCATGTTACATTGCCATTACCTAAAAATTATACTACATCTTAATCATCACGTTACCTTGTGATATAAAACATAGTATTTTTTTTATATGTAACGAGTTATACTGGCAACTTTTGTGAACTATAACACGTAAAGTTTCGTTTTTAATTTTGAAAAATCCTTTCCTAGTACCCTACACTCCCCAAGGGATTGCATGTTGCAGCTTTCCGTGATGCGTCGTTTTATCTGTGGGCTGCCTGTTGGTCTCGCTGAGTAATGGAAGAGTTTAATTTAAAGTAGGTGTTTGTATTTAATGATAGTTGATTTGATGCCGTTACTATTAGATATGGTGGCCGAAGTTGTCGTTGCTCAGTGGCACTGCGTCAAACTGTAAACACTATGGTTGTGCGTTTAATGGGGAATCACTATATTTAATTTTTCTCTTATTAATTTATTATATAATTTATAGTATATAAATAATTATATATAAATTTTCTTCGTCTTAATACTAGCATCCTCTGCGTACCCTGCTATGCGAGAAAAAACATGCGTTGCAGCTGCTGCAGCTGTTAATAAAGCTAATCGATATAGATTTTTCCATGAGTGTGAATTGAACCTTCTCATTCTACCAAATACATGGTGGAATGGTCAAAATAAATATATATAATTCGANATAAATATATAATTATTTAAATTTTCTTCGTCTTAGTACTTGGATCCTCTGCGTACCCTGCTATGCGAGAAAAAACATGCGTTGCAGCTGCTGCAGCTGTTAATAAAGCTAATCGATATAGATTTTTCCACGAGTGTGAATTGAACCTTCTCATTCTACCAAATACATGGTGGAATGGTCAAAATAAATATATATAATTCGATAGAAATAACATAACTATCTTAGTTCACTCATTGGGTGTGGTTCCAACCCCTGCCCCCATAGATAATCACAAAAAGCCGCCCTTAATAGTTTAGTTATGGTTTCCATTGATTCTGTTTATTTGGACTTGATATATTTAGACGCCGGTAAGATTAGACGAACCAAGTACATGTAAAGTCTGTTAAGTGCTGTATGCTATTGACCTTTTAGTTTATTGTTTTCTTTGTTTTATAGTGTATTTTGTTGATCAATTATATAGCAGGGCAGACAGATGGAATTTAGTGTTAAGACACTCCGTTACCTACTTTCTGCTCAATTAGAGACTTTGCGTCTTGAGCGGTGGAACTCAACGCCGCGTTTTGTTTTTGTCCTCTTACCAGAGTTCCGTTTTTTGTATTTGAAATACGGAACCCTAAAAATCACTGTGGCGTATTTCCTAACGTCTGTAAATCATGAAAACAGGACGAGGGTTGAGTGCTACATAGTTAACTTACGAGTATATGTATGTCTGTATCCTCCCCTTGCTCATAAAACTAACAGTATTTACACTTGTGTGAAAAGATAAGGTGCAAAATGCTGTCCCCCAATAATCAATGATTGTGAAAGTGCATAAAAATTGCGTTTAGTGTGTGTCATTATGTTTGCTGCCTTTTTTAGATAAAATTTAAAAAGATAAAAATATAAAAGACATGTCTCTTAGAATACAACAGTTATGAGTTTAAATCTGTAGAAATTATTATATTCCAAGTGACTGAACGTCCTCCAGAATTCGGCAGAAAGTGGTTAACAGAGTGTTTTAACACTAGGTTCCCTCTGCCTAACCTGCTGTGTGCGGGATACAGCGTGAAGCTGTTTTTTTTTACTGAACGTGTCGTGTGTGAAATACAACTTTTAGTTTCGATATAAGGCATTAAGGCCTAGTTTCTTAAAGGCTGGTAATGCGCCTGTAGCTCCTCGGATGTTGCCCGGGGTCATGGGCGGCTGTGATCACTTACCATCAGGTGACCCGTACGTTCGTTTGCCTTGTCTTTCCCAAAAAAAAAAATCTTAAACGTTGGCAAAGATAAATTATTTTTACCAATTTCATTAAAAAGCTTCATATAAATTAATAATATTTAATTTCTTTATTTATTTTGCAGTGAACAGCAATGGCGTCGGTGTGGAAACGCCTGCAGCGCGTCAACAAGCGCGCAGCAAAGTTTCAGTACACTGCGTCCTACCATCGCATTGACGTCGACCTAACGCCCAAATGGTAATGTCTTATTATTACTAAACTTAGTGCTATATTATACTAGATAGTTTGAAGATAGCTTAGATTTTAGTGTTTGGCCTGTCTAGATTTTTTTTTAAATTTTATTTGTAGTTGGAAAGTATTTAATTACAAAGGCGAAGGATTTGGCTTTGGTCATTGTGAACCATTTGAGGGTATGTTTATATAAATAAAAAATATGGTTCTTAGGAGTGATTAGACAAAACGCGACGTTAAGTTTCGCCACCCAATAGAATGTCTCCAAAATGAACAAAATGTATTGAATAAAACTATTTTTAAAAAAGTCCATTTTTGGACAGTAGAGATTGATTTTATACCTTCGATTGGACCAAACGCTATAAAGTATAGTAGGATCGATCCCGACGCTATAAATAAGCTCTACGTGCGGAACTTCGACACTGTCGCGGCTATTTACTACCTTTTGTTTTTTGGAAAAAAACCTAGTTTTTTGTTGATACGTATTTTTACGTTAGTGTAGAAAGCAGAGAAAGTCTTATGTAAAATCTCTCCGCTCTACTTTCTGATCAAATTTGAAATACTGCGTGTTTAGTGATATCTGGCAAGTGTTAACAAACATAATAATTTGCCCACTCACAGTAGAAATATCTGAATTATAATTTATATTTCCATCGGGGTGCAGTATGACAACATTTAACTATAAACGCAACGGTTGCGGGTTTGATCCCCAATCGGAGAAATAAATTATTTATTTATTTTTATTTCCCCTAATAAACCGTACCGTATGTATGATAAAAGTTGAGTTCCACCACTCACACACAATTTCGAATTTGGGCGGAAAGAGGAGAACAGAAGAGACAAACATATTTTTATTTAAATGAGGAATAGCGTAAAGCTGATACAGTACCAGTAGTAGTATATATAATTTCCTTTTTGATTGAGTATTTGAACCCACTTCTATCGTCTACTTATCTACCATTGTATCACTATAGTGTAAATTACATTAATAAACACAACAAGTATTATTTATAGACAATAAATCATAACTGTCATTGACATACATAAATTAATTATTATAATAGATTCCATAGTAGTCGCACTAATCGCGTTAAATATTATTAGCATTCATTTTATATTGAAATTTATGTTATTTAACGATTTTATCGATAATTCTTTTATTAGAAGGTAGTGGGTTAGTTTCTCTGTTTTGTTTTGAGCTTCACGCTCTATCACGTATTTGGCAGGATAGGTAGAGAAAAGGTTCTGCTTGCCGTCCAAATTCAAGGCAATGCGTGTTGCGTAGTACACGATGTGTACTGTTACCTGAAATAGAAAGAAGAGAAAATAATTAATTCCCCTGAGTAGGAATCGAACTCACAACCATCGCGTTTACAATGAGAGTCTTATTTTTATTTCTTTTACATAACCTGCGTTTTGCGGAACTCAACACCGTGCTTTTAAGTAGACTGGACAAATTATTCATGTTTTCTATATAATTGGCAATTACGATGAGAAATTTACACCTAATACTACTGCAGGTACCTAGTCGTAAGTGACATTAATTTTCGTTTAGGAGTATAGTGCGAATAAATCTAACCCCTAAACCTACCTTGGGTCTCTTAATGAAGAATTACTATGTCTAGACATGCTGATTATAACATTTAATGTATTGCTTGTATTTATTTAACGATTTCATTTGTTTATTCTTTATTTTGTATGACAATAATTAAAATATAGAATATTCTTTTATTTTTATATTAATAAAGTCGTCGTGGCCCAGGTGTACAAAGGTGTCACTGTAACGCGACGGTTGTGGGTTCGATCCCCAAATCGAGGAAATGAAATATTTATATTTTCATTTCTTCATTTTGGTTAGGAGGTTAAGCGCGGCTTTACGTTCCGTCACTCAACACGCAATGCATAAACTAATAATATCGCTTAAGACTGAAATTTCCCTTATTTCAGGAAACCAAACAAGTTAAGCATAGTATGGACTCGACGGTCGCGACGCGTCGTCACAGAGCCCCTCGAGTGGGAGCCGTCCCTCAAGGACCCTTTGAAGTGAGTTGACNTTTTCGTTTAGGAGTATAGTGCGAATAAATCTAACCCCTAAACCTGCCTTGGGTCTCTTAATGAAGAATTACTATGTCTAGACATGCTGATTATAACATTTATTGTATTGCTTGTATTTATTTAACATTTGTTTATTCTTTATTTTGTATGACAATAATTAAAATATAGAATATTCTTTTATTTTTATATTAATGTTATACTAATGAGGCCGTCGTCGCCAAGAGGCATAAGGGTGTGACTGTATGTAACGCGACGGTTTTGAGTTCGATCCCCAAGTCGAGGAAATGAAATATTTATATTTTCATTTCTTCGCTCTGGTTACGAGGCTTAACGCGGCGTTGACGCCACTCAACACGCAATGCATAAACTAATATTATTGTTTAATGCTGAAATTTCCCTTTTTTCAGGAAACCAAACAAGTTAAGCATAGTATGGACTCGACGGTCGCGACGCGTCGTCACAGAGCCCCTCGAGTGGGAGCCGTCCCTCAAGGACCCTTTGAAGTGAGTTGACTTGAATATTTTATATTAGGTGTATTTTTTTCGTATGGGACATGTTTTTTAAATGCGATTCGATTTTACAGTTATAGTGCATAAAATACGCACTATCACTGTCAAAACAAAATTTGTATTATAATAATTAATGTTGTGTCGCTATTTCGGACAAAAAGCAATAAAACCATATTAAAAACAATTCATTAGAAGCCAGTGTCCGAATTTGAATCACTTGTAATAATTGTATCCTCATGAAATATGACAGTTATACGTAGCTTAGGTGACAATATAATATGGTATTAATGAGCTGGTGCGATGATGGATGGCAGGACCTGAATATTCTCTTCTCTTCAAAATTTACTAGAAAACATTTCTAGTTAAATATAGTACTAATGGTATATATTGTGTTCGAGACTATAAATAAAATTTATAGTCTCGAACACAATATATACCATTTGTAGCAGTTAGTGTAGAAACTTAGCGTGTTTTTTAGTATTTTTAAAATTATATATTATAATGAACTGTAATAAACGAATATTTAACAAAAATACTTACCTCTATGTATGTATACAAGATATGTACCAAAACCCCATTTCCTCTTTTTATTGCAGAGGTTCCGTTATATTCAGCGTGCCGGAAAACCAAACGGTAGCGGTGACGCTATTCCGCAACCCCCGCACCAATGAGCTCGAGGACAAGGATTGGACCTTCGTTTTGGAGGACGTAAGTTATCCTTGTGACGTCAGATATTGTCATATCTTCTTACTAATGTTCTTACTAATAGTATAAATGTGAATAATTGTGAGGATGAATGTTTGTTCCCCTTTCATGTAAAAACGAACTAACTAACTTCTCAAACCTTGCGTATATGAGAAATTTTTAACTAGTCTAGTTAAGTCAGATCAAAAGATATATTAGGGTTTTGTAACAGTACAATAACTAATTTTTTTTTTCATTATGTCAATTTTCTATTTGACCGACAACTTTTTAACCTACTATTTAATTACCACAGCACTTAATTACTACCTATGTATATTAATCTAGCTTCCCTAGTGCCAATTTGAACATTTTAAATGAAACATAAATATAATTACCGATTATACTCGTATATCCGTGTAAAATGCCACTTGAGGTTAAGTTTGATTGATTTTTTTAATGTACTACCTGTTATATCGTTGTTTTGAACATTTTTTTTAATAAAACACAAAATTATAATCGATTACATGTCTGCATAAACTACTAAGGTCAAGTTAAATTATTGTTTTGCGTTTTTGCTTGTTAATAAACTATATTATATATAGAAGAATCGTGGTTGGCTCGTATATCTATTTGGTGATTCACTAGGTCTCGTATTCATTCTTTGATTTGAAAGTGCTTGTAAAAGCTTAATTGAATAGTACCTATTATGATTTTGATCTATACATACAAAAACACAATACAGGTCTCCTACACGGGTAAACGCCGTAAGCTAGCGTCATGCAGCGTTAACCTACGTCGGCACGCGTCGCTGGCGCCCGCACAGCGCGCGCTGCAGCTGCAGCTGGAGCCCACCTCGCGCAAGCTGCGCGGCGCCAAGCTGCAGCTCACTCTACACTGCGTGCTGCTGAGGGAGGGGCAGGCTACGTGAGTTGTATTACCTTTTTAAAATGTTATTACACACTTGGAAAAGAACAATTGTTTTTTTAGATAAGGATAAATGTAAAAACAAAAAATCCATTAATTTCCCATACATTTTGGATCTTACCTTTATTTGTTTATAATTAATAGGGATGAAGACATGCAGTCTTTAGCCTCCTTATTATCTGTCAACAATAACTCCGACATAGCAGTATTAGAGGACCTCGATGAAGATGACTACACGTTGTCCGATAGTTCGACGCGACAGGTCAGTCGATCTGAAATAGGACATATATTATGAAATATTTATTATTTATATGATATATCTAAATTGCATCTTAGTTATTAAAAAATATAGAATAACTGAAAGCAAAATGATAAATAAAAGTCTTAATTATATTTTAATTACTTACTTACTTTAAGTAGTCACTTAAGTAGAATTTATCGCAATATTATATTTTAAATTGATTGATTCTACGGTTATTAAATGTAAACTTAGCAACAATTCCATTCCAGATGTTAGATCTCAGACAGCAAATGGAAGAGATGACACAAAGTCTCACAAACAGTGACATAGCGGCCACTCCAAATAGTGTACAAAGTCTCAATTTTGATAACTCGCAAACCCCCACAGCCCCTATGACCCCTGAGTCCACAACTCCTACAACTCCTACAAATGCAATCAAAAATATAGAGAATGATCTAAAAATCAACGATTTGACCATAACTTCAAGAACAAGACCGGAATATTTGACAAATTTGACGAAATTAGCAATGAAATCCGAAACCCCGAAGTTTACATCGACTCCGAAGATTGTTCCAGAAAAAGTAGAAGATAAAGTTGATAATTTGAAAGGAGTAATATTCAAGCCAAAGACTATTGCTAAAAGGAACCTTAAGCCCTTAGAATTAAAGACTAATTTAAATAATATAAGTTTGGACACAAATGATAATGAAAAGGAGGATAATGATAAGACGCCAGTAGCTGATGTGGAAAAGTTACTGCCAGTGAAACCTTTGGATAAGGATAAGACACCGGTAAGTCCTTTTTTACTATTTTTTTAATTTGTGGAGAATTATTTAAGTATAACTTAAGGTAAGCTGTTCCCTGAACGCGAAATTTAGGTTATTTATTCTTTTCAATTATATATTACATGATTTTTTTTATTTTATTTTCTTCAAGTATTACCTATAACTTGTTTTCATGGAAATTAAATGAATGGCTCGAAGAACCAACTATATTGAATAGTTGGTTCTTCGAGCCATTCATTAAATATGTTTTTTTCTGCTTAACAAGGTACAAGATCTCCTAGAATGGTGTAGTATGGTGACAGCGGAGTACCCTTCGTGTAGAGTTACAGATCTTTCGTCTAGTTTTCGTTCTGGTTTGGCCTTTTGTGCTATAATTCATCACTATCGACCTGATCTTATGTACGTATATTTTATAAAAAATTTTTATTTGCGCTATTTGTACATATTTTAAATGGAACTCTTAAACGCATATTTAGGGTTATACATTTTTAAAAACCATATGTTTCGAACACTTTACAACATTTACAACTTGCGGAAAAACAGAGTATGTTAACAATAGATTCTATTTGCTTATCCATTATAAGTGGGATACATCATGAAGCTACAAAGATAAAATATTTCTAAAACTTTTTTAGTCCCTTTTTACAATATTCAGGGGTAATTGTGTATATTTTCTCCCATTTCCCAGTGATTTCTCCGGCCTACAAGCGGAAGCACACGAGTGTAACGTGCGCACAGCGCTAGAGGCGAGCGCTCGTCTCGGCATCGCGCAAGTGTTGACCGCGGCCGACGTTTGTAGGGTCGCTGTACCGGATAAACTTGCTGTGAGTAAAAATATAAACTATATATTTCATTTCAATTTCATAAAATATTAATAAAATATTGTTATATATTTTCAGATAATGACATACTTATTTCAACTGAGAGCGTACTTCACTGGTAATGAACTTCAAGTGGAACAACTCGGTAATTGATAATTATAATAACTATTAATAATATATTGATTTATTGACAAATTATTATTAATTATATAATATAATTATGTTAGATTTCTATTCGGTGGAGTGATTATATTTAAATAGTTCTAATTTCCTGACTAGCAGACCAAGTCCGGAATTCATTTGTTATCTTAATAACTAGGCGGTTTGCTTTGATAACACACTGTCTTAGTACTAGATTCCCCCTTCTTACTCCGTTCTACGCGAGATATAGCAAGTTCGTCTTTTATATGACTTTAATTAATTGAAAGAGTCAAAATGATTATATTAATCATGAATTATATTCTCAGGTAACGACGAAACAGAGTCTTCTTACTTAGTAGGAAGGCACGATACCGACGAATCATTACCCGCTGAACTGTTCAGTCGAGAAGTTAGTGCGCGACGATCGAGGAACCGACCGATGTTAGTATTTCTGTATTTGCTATGCTATATGATATTTTAAATTAAACTTATATATTATAAACCGGATTAATCGGCAAGCTTATCCCCAAATTCCAAGACCTAAACAGACTCATGTCAATCTCAATGTAATATAAAATAGAAAGTAATACGTAAAATAGATAAAATATATTTTTAAAAATAATATAAAGTTGACCTTACAATGGAAAAAAAACAAAAAATAAAACTCAAGACCACATATCTCAAGGCTAAATAGCCTTACATCAATCCCAAGATATATTTTAAAATAAATTCTGTACAATATTTTATTGGGGTATAACAAAAAATAAATAAAAATCTTTAATCCTTTTTTAATTTCTCGCAGATCCCAAGGCTCAATAGATTCACGTCAGTCCCAAGAGAGATCTCAAGACAAATCTCAAGATAAATCCCCAGAAAAAGAAAAATCTCCACCAATAAGGGAAGTGAGAGATATGCTACTATCTTCAAAAAGCATTTTGGGTAAAATGTTATCACCAAAGGAGGAGAAACCGAGTGCTAAATGGTTTACTGATGTTAAGACTGAGGTATGTATTTTGAGTATTGTTTATAAATATAACAAAAAGATGTTAAGACACAACGTTTTCCTCTTTCTGATCAATTTTTAAATCATTGCATGTTAAATAGTGAAGCTTAAGGCCGCGCATTGTCTGCCAGTGAGGCGAAACGAACATAATTTAAACAATCATTCTCTCAAGTGTTTCGAAAGATTAAAATTGTACCTTTTTTAGCGTACAATAAATAAAGAGTATTTCACTTTATAAACAAGCAATAACATTTTCAAGAAAACCAATATTCATAAAACAATGTTGAAAATGAAATTAAATGAGTTTCAAGCTCTTACAAATGATGCAATGTAGTAGCGGAACTCTACGCCACTGGTCACCAGACCGTTAAGTTGCATTTTTTTTGTTGCATTAAAGAAGTAAAAATTAATTTGTGTTTTGTTCTTCTTGTAGCCAATCCCAGCTCGACCAGAGAAACTGATGACTCGCAAGGAACTGACTGATCCATTCGGATCTGATGATGAAGAAGAGCCTGCTAATAATATGAAAGAAATTGGAAATGGAGTTGGTTAGAATTAAACTTTTTTTTGTCTCTACAATTCTTTTTGGTTATAGTGCCGTTTGGTTATAGTGCAATATTTATATAAAANCTACTAGTAGATCAAAGATATGCGTTTGTTGTTAATTGTTAATAGCTCGATAATTAAAGACTTCGTAACTTTAATCATTTTTATTTATAATGCATAATACAAAAATACACCATGTATTCTTTAATGAATGCCATTCCCCCCCTTCCCCATGTTCATATTATGTTTATATAGTTCTTATTAATTCGATCATTTTATACATTATGTACCTAGTCTCCAAGGCATTGCATTGCCACGAACACAATACGTCGCAAGGGACCCTATTATATTTATTGAAAACTAGCGGCCCCCCCGCGGCTTCGCCTGCGTGAACTACTTTATTATTAATTTCTGCCTCCATGAGTACCTACGTCCTATAAGTGACGTCCATGCAAAATTTGAGACTCCTAGCATTTGTAGTAACGAAGTTTCATACAAACTTTCGACCCCAAAAACAACCCCTTAGAAGTCGAATATTACAAATTCTCGTCTTAGCGAGCACCTACTTCCTATAAATAACTCCTATGCAAAATTTGAGATTTCTAGCACTTGTAGTTTCTGAGATTTCGTGATAACGGCAAGTGATAAAATAATGTTAATTTATAAAATGTAAATACTAACTATACCTATCTATGCACAAACTAAAAAGTAGAAAATAATATTTTAATAACTTCAAAATAAGGATAATTAAATAATATACATATATTGACGAAATTATTCATACTTATTTACTAAGAATAATTTAATTATTCATACTTATGTACTTTAAGATACTCTTAAGTTATTTTTCGATCTGTGCCAATCTGAGATTTTCTTATAGTCGAAGTTGTTGTTATAAATGTTGTCTCGATTGGTCGTCACTTTTTAATTTGTTTGTTATTGTTGAAAATATTTAATGTTAATTTGTGCATCGATTTTACTGCATTTTGTATGAAATTCTAAAATCTATAGAGTACATCCTGTTTACTTACGAAATTTAACACAAAGTGAGAACTTACGATACGAATAAAGAAAACAATCTTAAAAGCGAAAATTTAAAGGTATTTCTTAAAAAATCTGTCTACCCGTTGACCTACAATCCTGAAATTGGTACATAAGCCTCTGTGGGCGAGGCCGACTCGCACTTAACCGGATAATTTATAATTCTGAAACAATTTCCATTGCTTCATTTCGTGTGTAAGGGTTTATGGTAGATTTAGAATCATCCTTGATATTTCGACTTTAAAGCTTTAACTACTTCATGCCAAACTATCAAACTTCTACATGTAACCTCTGACTCTCTTTAGTTTACCAACGCGTAAAATCTCTTTTCTTTTGTGTTTTGCCTTCTCATATATAATTTACCTATGAAGAATTCAATATGGGTTCAAATTGTTCATGTCTCTAGGCTGCTGCAACAGCAAGAGAATCAGATTTGTTGTGTTCTATTATGAATTCTATTATAATTTAAAAACTATACAAGTTTAAATTATCTAAGCCGAGTGCACAAATGATAGTAATTAGATAAGGCATTGTATAATTGTGATAATAAGCCAGGGGTCGCCGCTCTCTTATCATTGCTTGATGGTACTGTACTTACTAAGTATAATTGAGAAGAAAAATTGTATTTTTTTTTATTGTTATAGTTAAGTTAACAATACAAATAATATGAGTGTATTCTAACTCCAATAATTCTAAAGAAGGCTTTAAGTTATATGTCTTCTTGTATAATACTATGTTTTTCTAAATACCTAAACTAAAATAGTAATAGGAAAGGAAAGATTTTTTCCTTAGTTCTTTCTCTGTGGTATACCCTACAAAACAAAACAAACCTGTAAACATTTGAAAAGTACTCAGCGTACAGCAATCTTTATATACTTAGATTTCGATTAATTTTATTACATACATTGAAATTTATGTATAATATGCATTTATATTTTGTTATTATCATAGCAGAATACACAAACCGCAAATATATATGGAAGTATCAAATATCTTATACAAGGCTAGAATACAGATAAATTTACATAAATAAAAGATAATATTAATAGTTTATGTTTATACTTTTTTTTCTTAAGCTTTTCTTTAGCTTCACTTCGCTCCCCACTTTCTCCAAATTCTCAAGGTTTAGAGTGGTTGAGCTCTTTGCGAAACCAGAGAAATAAAAATTAAAATATTAAAAATTTCATTTCCTCGAGTGAGAATCGAACCCACAACCTATTATGAACAGTTACACACTTGCACCACAACTGGCCTGTTTGTTATTTAGTACCAGATATTTTTTACATGCGTCGTACAAGTTTTTGATTACATATAGCAAATAATATTATACAAAACAGTACTCAATTTTTTTTATTATAATTTTTAGTAGTAGATATCTAATACACAAAATAATATTTTTTTTAATTTAGAGTGTTGCTTTTAGAAAGTACTTTTTGTGCGGCTTGTGGGCTAGTTTGAATACACACAGTGCTATGAATACTCAGCAATCTGAGGAAAATGTACAAAAATATATATTATATATATGAGCTTCACTTTAGGTACCTCGTTAAAATCTCACCGAGATACCTATTGAGAAAGAAACTCCCTTCACCGTTTTCTATCTAAATTCGACATCGTGCGTCTGTCCGTCTGTCACCAGGTTGTATCTCTCTATATACTAAGAAAACTCTCTCTACAAGGATAAAACAAACACTTAAGAGGGTACACATACAACCAAAGTGATTTTTTTTTCCTTTTTTTTATAGATAATGTTACGGAACCCTCTGTACACCGGCCTGACTCGCACTTGGCCGGTTTTCTTAATTATACATAGATGGTTAAAAAAGAACACAAAAACTTATTACACAATATTGCTATTTATTGCGTTTTGCGTATAAAATGTGATAAATAATTATTCTATTACTTAATTAATCTATAACATTAGTCTATTGCTAATGGATTCACGCTTAATTTTCCTTTTAGCTATAAGCACTTACATATTTAAAAAAATAGTTCTGGAGATTATTCCTTTTAAAAAAACCATATACGACTACCGCTGTGACACGTGTTTTATTTGATAAATAAGATATGTTAAGCATTTTACTTTAGACTTTTTAATGTGCATGTCTTTATGGTAGGTTACTAGTGCAAGAACCTTCACGCCTCCTTATTCTCGCAAAGCTTGTCTATCCTACCTACTATAAGTACGGAAAAATATATGTCAAAACACTTCGTTCTCCGTTCTACGCCTAAATCTCTCGGTGGAACTTTACCTTGTGCTTTCTAACAGAGCGGGGAAATAGAAGTAATTTAAATATATTCGTTCCCACTATCCAGTTTATATAATTTTTCAACAACAGTCGTGTGTATCTGTATAACTGTATAATTTCGAGGGTATTTGTATAATTTCAAAATATTAATATTTTTATATTATTTATTTCACAATATTACTTAACACTTATGTAAATGTATGTATGTCTATAATACAATAATTCATTAACACACCAACATGACATACAGCAAGAGTCAATTCAAAGACGCCACGTGTTTATACCACAGTGTATTTATGTGCGCACTATTATCTAATATTGAAACGCAAATACGTCTGATAGACAAATCTAAAAAAACAATGACTAACACGTACATTTCTTACATTGTTCATACATTGTTTTTGTTATTGAATAATTATCATTTTTAGATTATTTATAACGAGATAGGTACAATATTAAAATAAAAAATACCTTTCATTCTGTATCCCGCACGCAGCAGGATAGGCTGGACAACGCAACGGTTGTGGGTTCAATTCCCACTCGTTGAGCGAGGGCGTTGAGTTCCGCCACTCAACACGGAATGCCTCCAAAATTTGGGAGGAGAGTGGGGAACGGAGTGCCTAACACTAGGTTCCTTCCCTCTACCTACTCTGCCATGCGGAGAAAACTGTTTTTTATTATATACCAAGGTAGGGTGATAATCACCTCTTAGCATGTCTGGTTATAATTTAATTAGCCATTTCCCAATAAGACAACAATTGCATCTAACAAAATTGAATATATCCGCTGCGTAGGCGCAACTTCAAACGTTGTTTATGATCTCACACATTTACCTTGTTAAATTTAAGTTTTTTTTAGAATTTCTATAATAATTTGAAGTAATAATTATGTTTCTTTGAAGATATTCAAAATTTCTTAAAGAATTACAATACATATTTATGTTAAGAACTGATGAAAGTGTGTAACCATTTCGCCTCTACGGAAAATTGAAGATGTATGGGTTCAATATTGCAATATTCAATTATTTATACGCAATCAGGATAACAGAATTTCAACCCATCAATTAAGTGTAGGTGTATATTTGTCTCAATTTAACCTCACTTAAACTTTAATTAACATCTCTGTGTACAGCTTTTAAGTGTGGGTGCATCTAGACCTTAGCTTTGAACTGAAGTTGAATGAAAATGTTATGTTTTCGGTTTGTTTATGTTACGGGATTTGAACCCGTGCCAAACCATACTATTTCGGGGTGGGCACGGCTTACCCGACCCCCTCTATACGCCAATAATTTTAAGTGCACAAGAACCAACTTAAAAAAGAATTTAACGGACATGTACCATGATAAAGGAACGGCCAGATGATTGGTTCAAAGTATCGTCTTGAATGNTAATAATAGAATTCACGCTGATTTTATATATCTTCTTATTTTTTTATACACGGTTTGGTTAGTTTCTATAAACTATTTTTTTCTTATGCAGGCAATAACTGAAGAAGAGAGACAAGCGATGTTAAGAGAAAGAGCGAGAAAGTTGATAGCAGATGCTAGAGCGGGCATCGTCAGGTAAACAATATTTTACATAGATGTATATGGTTGTATAGCTTTTAATTAAATAGTTAATTAATATTACATATTTTTATTATATAGTTTAGTATAGAAGAGAAGTCAATAGTTATTAGTAGCAGATGATTTGTTCATTGTAACCATGAAAATATACTCTAAAAATATTTAGTTAATTTGGAAAAGTTATACCATAATCACATTAGTCCGTTTCAAGACTATGTTAGTTTTAACTACTAATCAATTTGGGAGACAGACAGAATTATTAATTTTGTTAAAAAAATATTGACAATCAATGATTGAATTGATTGACAATAAATAATTAATGGTTTTATCTATCTGTATAGTTGCATAGATAAAAACATATATAATATGCATTTGTATATTTTCTTTTCAGTCCGACATCTCCATTGTCTCCATCTCGCACCAGAGGGACTTTAGAAATTATTAGTAAACAATCAGTTATGGAAGAATTTGCTGCAGGTGATAATAAATAATAATAAACCTCCTAATAATAAAATCCTACTTCTAGAACAAAGCAAACGCGGTGTGTGCTCGTTAGCCATGACTTCCCCGTTTCTGAGAACGGTAACCCAACCCAACGGGAACCCAACGCGGCACTGATGCCGCGTTGGGTTCCGTCTCGAATTCAGACGATGGCTTAGAGAATAGAGTGCCCTATCGCTATATTCGCTCTCGCAAAGTAGGCCTTCGCGGGATATAACGTAAACGATAAAATGAACAATGTACATGCAATAATCTCGTTTACTTTTTAAGGAGAAATTATACTTTATAAACCTGTTACTTTTATAATTTCATTTCTTGTAATAACAGCAGGTGGCGTCGAGCAGTTAGAAGGTCTAATATCTAGACCTGAATCGATACCATCCAGTCCTGGTTCCAGGAAAAGTGCACCCAGCCCCGATAGATCAGGTCAGTTTAAGAGAAATCATTTCTATAGGAATTTATAATTTTAATGATAGCAGATTCATGACTAATAATCGTTGTAGCACTAACATATAATGTACAGTAAGGTCCACAAGTCCTGGCCCCCAAGACGTTAACTGTAGCTGTTCATATTAGAATATTTCTTACATTTGAAAACTTACTTCCCGAGTGTATTATGCACACGAAATTTTAAGGCGGTCACGATTCGATGAATGTACTGTAAGAAGAAACAGATTTTTTAATTTATGAAACATAAAGTTTTCACTACCGTTTTATGCACAGTTTATATTGTTATAAAATAAAAATACATGTTTAAATGTTTTTTTAATTGGCTGATATCTTCGGGACTAACCTTGATCGCAAGTACAATTGGTTTCATTAAAACAATTTATATGATATAATATAGTCCGTAGTTTATCTAGATAGATACCAATACAAAAAGAACATTTCAATTCCAACCAATAGTTCCAGAGATTAGCGCCCCAGAGACTAGCAACCAAATGTTTTTTTTAGTTTTATAATATTCAGATGTTTGTTTATTTATAATGTTGATACGAGCTTATTGTATGTTTGTATTTTTTTTACCCATTTTGTTATGTCATTTGTGAATAAATATAATAACTTTATATTAATAAAACATATTTAACACTTGTATATGTTCAGAGGTGCACAGTGCAGAGAGCAGGTCGCGCAGTCGCAGTCCCGCCTCCCCGCACGCATTAGACAACCTGCTTGATGATGACCAGGTACCAAATACATAGTATATATAAATAATATATGTGTATACATAGCCTTCCTCAGTAAATGGATAGTCCGTCAATTAGTGAGTGCAAAAAATATCAATAAGAACTTTCGCTCTCACATATTTGGAATTTTCATCTACTGTAGCTAACAAAGCGACGTTATTTAACTTAAACCTTAAACTTGCTTTAATTGGTTATAATAATAATAACACTTTATTGAACGTTTACAATTGAATATATACATCACACCCATAAGATCAATGTACAATGGCGGCCTTATCGCTAAGAGCACTTACAAGCAATAATTATGTTCTTATTGTCGCAATACTATTTAAAGATTAATTTATATACTATATTTTACTTTTTAGCCTTACGCTGGTATCTTGCGCATAGCAGGGCGATCAGTGGAAAATAATTCATTTCCTCGGATCGGACCCACAACCTGGCGCGTTTTACAGTCACACGTTTGTGCCCCTGTGCTTTAATCCTGTACATAGTATGTTCTATTAAATTATTATCTTTATATACTATGTATAATTTTTTCTCAGGAGCGTGAAACGGGTTCATACATAGCGAGTGAACTTGAAGCGCTAGAAAAGGAACAAAGTGCTATCGACGAAAAAGCTGCTGCCTTGGAGAAACAACTGCGTAGAGTTATCGATGCGGCTGATAATACTGAGGTAAGAACGAGATAGAGATACAGCGTTTGTATGTGTGAAAAAGAGATAGATAGTAGTAGATTTAACTATGCTGCCGATAATACTGAAGTGAGGGCGAGGTAGAAATAAGGTGTGTGGGTATGTGGGTGGGAAAAAAATATTGATATATGGTAGATGTGCGAGTGAGATAGAGGCATTGAGACAGTGTGTACATAAGAATAATATAATTATATGTATGTGAAAGAAAAGGATAAATATCGACGAAATAACTGCGGCCTTGGCGGAACATTTATAGTTTTTACATTTTTTTATTTTTTGTTATATTTTATGTTCGTTAGCAAAACTTTTTATACATTAGTTAACTGTATATGTTGTCTTTTAAACAAAATTTCTTTAAATATACAAAATAATATGTTTTCAGATAAAATGGCGTTATGTAATAATACCTTGTATACGAATTCCACGTAACAATATGGTATTCTAAAATGTTCTCTTTTTTACACAGGATGCTCTTAATTATGATAACAATTAGTTAATTTATGAATTTTAGTATTATACAGTAGTTCATAAATTATCTTAGATTTTTTTTGTTGATTATTGTCAATGTAAAAGCTTTTTATTAGAATATTGTTTTAGTAAGTATTGAATAGTTATTAATAAGTAGTTTTATTAACTTGTGTTGTAAGATAAATTTTACTACGGACAAATGTTATTTAACTTTTGAAATGATTTTTTTTCTAGGAGGAGAATCGTCTAATGTCCCAGTGGTTTAATTTAGTTAATAAAAAACATGCGCTTTTACGACGTCAAATGCAACTTAATATATTGTAAGTATATTTATTTTTTTTATAGTTTCACGCTATATCCCGGGCATAGTAGGGTAAATAGAGGAGCCTAATGTTAAGGCAGTCTGGCGAATTCTTGAATTATTGCATGTCGAGTGGCGTTGAACGCCGCGTTTTGTCTTATTAGATATGAAATATGAAGCATATCTTTTCTCCGAGAAGAATTAAGGCCGTAACATAAGTAAATTAAGGCGCCACGAAAGCCTTAATTTACTGACATTCATACAATTATTGACGTACGTTGATGAATTTGGTCGAAGATAGACAATTGAGAGTGTCTTAACACCAAGCACGGCGTTGCTAGCTTAAACATATTGATATATTATTAAAAAATTGTACTAAATGTTTACAAAAAAGTCTGTGTAGTCTATGTCTAATTTTGATATGTAATGTTACAGTGGAACAAAATCCACCCTCACAAACACTTATAATATTATATATAGTAGAATAAAGAGAAAATGTTTTTTTCTTTTCTATAGGGAACAAGAAGAAGACCTAAGTCGTAGATGTGAACTATTAGCGAGAGAGCTACGTCTCTCACTCGGAGTGGAGGAATGGAGAAAGACACCCGGCCAGAAGAGAAGAGAGAGATTACTGCTACAGGTTAGTTTGTATAATTGTCTCTTTCTTTTTGCGTCTTTTGGATAGGGATGGCGATATTCATTTATATTTGATATGTTAGCTAAGACGTTTCTTTTAAATATTTGTATGGCAAGTTTAACATTTATTATATTTTGTATTTAATGTTAAGCGTGGTTGTAAGTCTAGCTGAAGTTGAATTGATCTTATGTCCTTGCACAACGATTAGCGTCAAATAATTAAATTTAATCATCTTCACGCTGTATCCCGCACACAGCAGGGTAGGTACAGAAAAGGTCGTCTATAGACACTCCGTTCCCCACTTTCCGCTGAATTCTATACGCATTAGTGGCGTATTTTAACGCTACGCTTTGCCCTCAACACCAGAGCGAAGAAATGAAAATATAAATTTAAATAAATATTTCTTTTCCTTGAGTGAGGATAAAACCCACAACCAGTCGATTTTGCAGCACACTTTATGCCCTTGCGCCACTATTGACTTAAATAATTTATAGATCGGTTTTCATAATAGAATAAAAATATTCTCTTTTTAAATTTAGGAATTATTGTCAGCGGTGAACGAGAGGGACAGACTCGTTCAAGAAATGGATGAACAGGAAAAAGCGTAAGTATTTTTTTATTTGATAACTGATGATAACACTACAGACTTTTTATTAAACTACATAGTGTATTTTTTCAAGAATAAAATAATAAATACAACATTAAATGTTTTATATATTTCTGTCAACAGCATAGCAGACGACGACGAAATCCAGCGTAACTTATCAAACGTTGAGATACAAAGGAAAAATAATTGTATTTTACAATAGTCTAAACAATATTTCACAATGTAACGCTTAATTATAATGTAGCTTAATTTAAATTATTGCGCGTAATCGAACTGCATACAACCTCTTTGTAACGATGTTGATGTCCATTAGTTATTAAATTAATATATTTTTAATATTTATTATGCTGTCGCTACATTTGTATAGTGCCGTCTCGCTCTTACATATTGAAGTTGCACAGTATATATTTCTATCTGACGAGTTTCGCAGAGTTGAGAGTCAGCGAAATAATTTTAATTTCAAGTAATTTGGCATTTTTTTATGGATTATTTATCAAAACCGAACAAAAATAATATCAGGTTAGATGTAAACCCAATCACACCTAACATATATTATTATAATGATAGAAATGATATATCTGTAGGAGTTATATATAGGGTTAACAAAAAAAATATTTTGAATATATAATAAAAGATATAACATTTAATCTTACAAAAATATGTTTATTTACAAATACCTACTCGTATTTGTGTATATTCTGCTACATCGATGCAGAGTAAACTATATTGTAGAAATTTGTGCGCAACCTCTAAAAGTACGACGACCATGTATACAGAAATAGGGATTACTTTCTAGATTTTGTCTAAGGCTTTGTTTTGATTTTAACGGATTAATTACGTGTATTTAGAATTATAATTTTTTGGAAACCCGACGTTTCGAATATTTTTCAGTAGTTCGTGGTGGTCACACGTTCGTGGTGGTGGTAGACTGAGATGGCGACTGTCAGTTGACTGAATTAAAATGTATAAAAATCGAAGATCTTATTATTTGTCTAAAGTACTTTTAGGAATAAAAAATATTTAATATATGATTTACAATTTACCGATTATTTCTATCTTTACATGTTTCTGAATTAAAATGACTACAGAAAATTATGTTTGGAGGAAAACTATACAATCTAAAAATATGTATATTATTTTCAACACCTGTGAAGAGCGAGATAGCGATATGTAATGTGAGCGAGACAACAATATAACATTTTTAAATGGACTTAATAAATAATTTCTATTTTGTAACATTTCAACGGCCTTACTGTTGTAAGACAGAATACTCAATACAAAAATCCTATAATAAAAATAAGTATTTAATAACTTTAAATAGTTAAATGTTAGTTAAAATAACTAATTTTATGGATCTATCACTCATATACAATCAGAATGGGTCTACACTTGATTTTGTTTCCTATTTAAACTATTTTTTGTTAGTTTAAAAAACGTGTAGAACTCAAATGCTTATTTTTTTATTTTGTTCTAATCGCCAAAGAATTTTTTCTTCGTTCTTCAAATGGGCGGTTTTATAGTTTATTATATTTGTATATTAATAATCAATGAAACTTATATTTTACCTCTTTTTTAAGAATTGATTGACAAATTATTTTTTAATGTTGTTAAGGTGACTTTTTTATATTTTTGACGTTTATATTTCGCTCATTTGGTATATAACATATGAAGTATTTTTAAAGATGCAGAAGACGCTTTTAAAATTTCTAAGTAGTCTTTCCGCATACATTGACATACTTAACTAAAAAATATATATAATTACGTCATTGCTTAACTAAACGAGCTATATTATTAACTAATATTTAAATATGATAAACTATAAAACTTCAATTTAAATCCATCTAAAGGTGATAATCGAGTACAATGCCATAGTTTAATTTTTTTGTACAAAAAGTATTTTTTTACTTAGAGCGAAAAAAATGTAAATAATAGTCATGATTTAGTTTTAATTATATTTATTTATTGTGGCTATGTTAGGATATTCTCTTGCCTTAAGGGTGTTTTTTTATTCAAAAAATAAAATATTTTTTTTAGTTTTTTTTTATTTGACAATTGAAAAATTAATAATTTTGCTTAATTTTTTTCGACAGTTAATTTTTTTTTAATACATTTCGATTCATAGATTTTTTGTGAATGAAATAATAAAAACATTAATACAATTTATGTATTATATTTTAAATTAGATTTTTTTTATTTCTTAGTTAGAATTATAAAGTGTATATTCGTGACACATTAGCAGATTTCAAAAAATATATTTTATTCGAGCTCTTGTTTTTCAAATTAAAATTGTGAAAATAAAATAATATCTATTTTTTATACGCGTCATTTAAAATTGATCCATAATTTGGCATAATAAACTAATTTTTAAGTTTCTATTTCAATTTTTTTTTTAATTTTCACTGTTTTTTCCCAACATTTATCATTCTGTTATTTTGAATATACTTCGAAAAAAAGGTATTAGATCAGGTGCTAAGGAACGTAATTATGTGCAATTTTATTTTGCTTAAACCTTTTAAAAATGTTGCCGTTGATTTTTTTTTAATAAACGTAATTTTTATATTGTCATATTGTTTTTAATATTCAAATGTCAAAATTTCATTAAAAGTTATCTTTATTACAATTTTTTTTATTAAAATGATTGGCTTTCATAGACTTAGATTAACATAAATGACAGAAAAGCCTGTGTAATGTCGATTTAAATTATGCAAATAAAATTTACACTACAATAAGTGTAAAATAATATTTTTTGCTTTCTAATAGCTGTATTTTTTTTATTGACGTATATGATTGCATATATATGTACATATAAAATATTTACTTTCATCTAAATCGACATTGTAACGCTAAAACTATTCAAAATTATCATCAACTAAAGCTTTATAATAAATAATTTTGCTTATATTTAAGTGAAAATATATAATATATAATTTTTGTATAAAATGTTTTGTCTGATCACTACACTGCGATCGACGAGTTGTGGCCGCCTTTAGATTTTCTGAACTTTTGTGCATTACGCTCAGGAATAAAAAGTTATAAAACTCCTAATATTAAAAAGATGATACATGGCTGCGCGCCATGTAGGTAACTTTAGGGAGACCACGACTTGTCAACAGTACTAAACAAACTGTTTACAAAATTTTTGGATCTCAGTTAAAATTTTCCAGTTAAAAATGTGCTATAGTTAGGATTTAAGGTTTATTCATCAAATAAATAGAATAGAGCAATGTATTAAATATTTTTTTTTTATTTGTAGAAGAAGTTACATGATATGTATTCATTCACTTAAAGTGTTAGGATTTTCAATGTTCGACTTTATTTATGAGCATTTAAATTTTTAAATGTTATAGACTTACAACTTGTTTTTAAAACAACAGTTTATTTTAGTAAATGTGTTTACGGGTTTTTCGTAATAAGAAGAAAAAATTATATGAAATGAAGAAAAAAATAGTCAATTGCGGAAAACGATTGCTACTTAATTAAATTGCTATAATTTTTTTAAAATATCATTTTAGATGTACCTATTTAATTAACATATTCATACCAGTGTGTGGATTATACAAAGTTTCTTTTATTATTATTAATAGTAGTATGTACAATTATTATATAATTGAGGTCATCGTGGGGCAGCGGCGCAGTGTCTAATTTGTAAACTCGATGGTTGTCGGTGCGATTCTTTTATGGGGGAATGAAATCTTTTATTTCTGCGATCTAAAATCGAGACAATTTGCAGTGTTGAGTTTCGCAACTTAACATGAAATGCATCGATATTTGTGCGGTGTGAGGGAATCCAAGAATGCAAACACTAGGTCCCTCCGTCCCAAAAAACATCTCTCTTTTATATTCTCTTTAAGTCGAATATTGAAAAATCTATCAGCTAAGTAGTTATCACATTTAGGACAGTATCGCATGGTTGTCTATACTCACCGTATTATTATACTGCTATTAATAATGAACTATTGTAACATGAATAATGAAATAAAGTGACATTTTAAACATATGATGTGGTTTTATTTTGTATTTTTATGTTTGAGCAGGTGTAATTTGATAGATGTTGTTATTAATTAGTTAGTGGACTAGCAGGGTAGGCAGAGAGGGAAGGAACCTAGTGTTAAGGCGCTCAATTCCTATAAAACAATCCCGTTTCCTTCTAAATCAAAAAATCTAATTATAATTATTTATGAGAAGAAAGAAGAAATAGAAGCGTCGCATGTTAGGCTTGATTTTAGTTTTGAATTGATCTTTTTATGTAGTTTTTTTAGGCTTAATTTTTTGCGCTGAAAAAACATTGTACGACCAAAACAGGTCACATGTGTAAAAGTTGATAAATAATAAAATATTATTAGGTGTAAAATGTTTTATTGATTATATTATTTGTTGTTATAAGCAACTGTTTAATATAGAGTATAAATTAAACTTAAAAATACAATAAAAGGCGTTTTAATAATTATTTAGATTACACTGGAAGAACCTTTAAAGAAGTTTTAAATTCTCAATTTCGAGCAAAAGTGGCATTATTTTATTTGGAATTTGATTTTCTTAGCTTTAATTTTTCCCTGCTCATTGCGGATAAGCAGAGTGCAACAAATATTATATATATATAGTTAAATCACTCCGACTCTAACTTACTGTTTTATTTTTTTTTACATTTTTAAAGTGCTATCTTCACGATTTCAAGACGCAGGTTCAAATCCCCCTACCTATTTTTATAAATTTCTAAAAAGTAAATTGCTTAATTGTGTCGAGGCGCGGCGTCGAGTTCCGCCACTCAACACGCAATGCCTCCAAAATTCGGTGGAATATGGCGAATGGAGTGTCTTAACAATGCAAAACTATAATGTGTATAATATTGTTTTCCAATGACAAAATAAACTCTGTATACATTCTTAAGCTGTTAACTAGCAGTTCTCAACCTATTCCACTGTTTATTTCCCTTTAATTTTATGAAAAGCTCAATTTATAATATTTCCATGAGATTAATTATGATTAGTTATATTCTTTGACAATATTATTTATACGAACTTCGAAATGTCCATAAAATAAGGCCATTTTTGCTTTAAAAAAATTTAAACATTCCACAATAAATTAAAACCTCCAATAACATGAAAATATCTGTCAGTAAATTGTATTAACGTTTGGTTTATACAACATTATACAATCTGATTTGAACTCACGTCCTACACGTTAGTTCCATTACAAGTTACAGTATAAAACATACGAGGGCTTAAATATTAATTATCATTAGTATAATAAACGTGGTAATATACAAAATGTTATTATATATATATATCAGTATTAAGTGATACTGGAGTAATATATAGTTTCTACATAGATTTTGGTCAAATGTGACCATTTCTAACTAAATGTACATCTGAAATAGCTTTGCTGCTATTTATTATAGAATTTCAATTAAGTTTTTTTTGGTTAATTCCACTGATTTTTCGCATTAAGCAGAGGCGGAAACGGAAACAGAGTTATAACACTCCGTTTACCGCTATTTCCTACGTGTATTAAGTGTGAGGAGAGAAAATACTATATTTCAATTTATTTGCTATTGTATAGGTAATATTATAGAAATATTTCTACGTTGAAAAAAGGATATAATGGTGCGTAATTACTTAAATGTAAATTATATTTTTTAACAAGATTTCAATCTCGAGATTTAATTCTTAATTTAAAAAATATAAAAGTAAATTCATAGTGTTGTTATATTAATTATATAATGTTTTGTTATACAACGTTTTAAAGGTTATTGTTTTTTTTTATTTTTCCTTCATAATTTGAAGGTTGCTATTTTATTGAGATTTTCAGATGTACATTTAGATTTATAAAAACAACAAACAATAGTATCTTACTTTATAAAAGCACTTGGGGCTTAATTTGATTATGGCAACACTATTATCTAAACAAATCACGTTCACTTTTTACATTATTACTATGTACGTATTTAATTTTAATACAATGTTAGTGCACACTCAAAAGTAAATTTAGTTTTTTGGCAGTATAGTTTGCTAATAGTAGTAGTAATTTATACACCAAATAAAAGTACAAGTATACATTTTCCAAAGGACACATTACATTTTTCTATGTATAGTGTTGCCATAAACTACTCTAAAATACTACATTTATAAAAGGACCAAAGAACCAATGGAAAACTTTTCATGGAAGTAAACCACAGTGTCGTTCGAAAATTTCTGACCAGCAGAATTTTACAGCTTAATTTTAAAATTATCTTTCATTTTGATATCTAATTTTATTAATACTTCAAAAAATACTGTACAATAACAGGACAATGTAGTTTTTAAAAAAGTTTACTGAGGCTTACTAATAGTCTAATGCTTATAATTTTTCATCCTAATCGTTATTACTTTTCATTCCAAGCTTATGTAAAATGCTGATAATATATTTTACCATTTACAATATATTTAAAATTGTTCCAATATTCTTGTGATTAAAACGTTAATATTTACTTACTTATCATTTCGTATGCCTTACCTTATATTTGTTACGTTTTTCTCTTAAATGTTGTTATATACATACAGATAAATATATTTATAAAGAATCAGTAAGTTATTGTTACGCGCGCGTATGATTATTTGAGGTGACAGGAGGCGCTTCCGCTTCCTCCGCCGCCGCCTCAGCCTTCAGTTTCGCGTATTTGCCTGTAAAATATTAAGTGAAAATTGAATTTGTTGTCTACAGTTATTAAATATAATATAGACTATGTGTTTTGTTCCAAAAAAATAAAAAAAATAAAGTGCTAAAAAGTGCCTAATTTCAATCATTTTAACGTTATTTATAAGTAGAAATAAATCTATTTTTCACTCTCAGTACAAGCACAGATAATCGTCGTCGTAAGATAGTCGTCTCTCATTTTACAAGACGGGGTAAAATTGAAATATTTTAAATACTAACATTATCTACTTCATTCGGAAATAATCCACCTTGTCATGAATTTATTTTGCATGATGTGGGACATCTCCAGAAATATAAAATAATTAAGTTATACTTACGTGATGTCTTAACCATAATAACCCCCCACCAAATGGACCAGCCCCACCCCACGAGACAGAAGAGGACCGTGAACAGCTGCCCGGCACCCACGAGGAGATTGATTATGAAAGAACCTAAAATTAATAATTGTAAAATTATATAAATTTAAATATTTATCATATTATATATTACTTTTAGAAACCGTTTAAGAATTTCAATGAGAAAAAAATTAATTAAAAAAGTACTGAAATTTACTTTGTCAAATTTGAGATATCTTATCTTGTTTTGTTTTGTACATAATTCTTTTTCCTGAATGGAGTTACCCAATACCCACCTACTGTAACAAGGTTGGTTGGTTGGATCTTAATTCATATTCTTACGCGGAGTTTGAATACTAGGATAATTTACACCATTATTTTAATATTAGTAGTAGCGTCTTAACACTCGGTTCCCAAATGCCCTCTGTCTATTCTGCTGTATGCATAATACAGCGTAAAGCTAGAAATAAAAAAATATACAAGTCTTCTCTACCTATCCGATGTTTAGCTCCATCGTGCACACCAAAGCGGGGGATTCCGAAGCATAAACAAAACATACCGCTGAAGATCGTCCCTAAAAAAGAAGTAAAATTTCTTATTTACTTAATTTTAATACAAAAAATCATGTCTTCTAGTTAAATTAAATTTAGACATAAATTAAATTAAATATAGAAGTACGTCTGTCCCACCAACTATGACTTTCCAAGTACATGACTAAGATTATACTCACCAAGTCCCGGAACAACAATGTTACACAACAGACAGAAGTACGCTAAAGCCGCTGGCAGCACTGGGATGGCGCCGCGCATCACACTCGTGTGCTCGATCAGAGATGGATCTAGCTTTTTACGAGTGTCCTGAAAAAAAAATCAAAGTCAAATTAGTTCCCGAGTCAAAAATTCAGAAAACTTAAATTTATGTGGCAACAATGAAAAAAAAAACTTTCAGAGTATTTCTTATAATTTACAACACATTATTTATATGAACTAAAATCTATATACCTTGTCGCTAACTTCTATGATAATATTACGTTTCTGAACGTTTGTCAAAACAATTTTTGGGGTCTGCATCTCCAAAGCTTCTAAATAAATTTTATATAAAAGGTAAAACTACAGCACGTGTTTATCGATGAAATGCACTAAGAATACTAAAAGAAAATTAACTGGAAATAGCAAATCATGTGCATTGTGGGTATCGATTTTTTTTTCTATTATCCCTTCAGTACAAAGACTTATTGTTATAAAAAGTTTTGATATTTATAGCAAGTAACCGTTACGGTAGTTACGTTAGGGCCGATTTTAATTAAGACGTTACAGCTTCTGTGCTCACTTAATGTGCTGTATTCGGCACATTGCAGGTTACGCAGAGGGAACCTTACCTTATTATACTCCGTCCCCCCCAATAAAATATTTCCCTTCCACTTTTCGCCGAATTCTATGGGCATTGCGTGTTGGGTGGTGGAACTGAAAGCCGCACTTTGCCTTGTTACCATAGTGTAATGAAAATATTTTATATTTTATTTTCCCGAATTGGACTCGAAACCACAACCATCTCTATTATAGTTGGACGCTCTGTTACAACGACGTATATAAATTACGATCAATAATTTACTTTATTTTTAAATATTACTTCATTTTAAAGATATTAGTATGTTTAGAAAATAAACTTAATGCTCCTCTTTGTTCCATGAGGCAAGAGAAAGGAAATTATTTAAATATAAAAATCCCCCTAAATTAGTAAACGAATCCACAACTATCGTGTCTATAGTTTATTGATATCCTTTAAAGCTAGTTTTGTTTGATGCATTAATTTGTAATATATTTAAATGACCGTAATTACATCCTATAAAATTGCATTCTTGCATTTTTTACTGAGGGAATTAAAAGGTATATTTCTAATGAGACGTTTCAGATATAATCCTAGAGAAGGTCAATTTATCACGCGAACAATTAATTTATTAGCTTTTCTATGTTACTATATAACATTATATTTTAAGTGTATAAGAAATGCACATATGTTTTTTTAGCTTTTTCCCACACAAAGAAGCACAGGCAGAACTTTTTTCATTGAGTGGAAAAATATATATAAGTATAAATTCATACATAGTAGTAGCAGGTCAGGCAAAGAGAACCTGAGAATTTAGTGATACGACACTTCGTTCCTATTAAACACAGTCGTTGTCCACTTTCGGCCGAAAAAAAAGAAATTAAAGTCCCACATTGGGCGCCAAATTTTATATACAAAATAACACCATCATCAATTCTTAGATTTCTAAGAAGAATGACTATAAAATGTAACTTAGTTGTATTATTCACATACTAAAAGTACATATTATAAATTATTATTAGCGATTAAGTAAATTATAAGTTGAATCACATTTCGTTTGAGTCACGTGTCGCGTGCCAGCGCCGAGGATATTGCGGGTCACTTGTAAAGTACCGCAGGTGTTTAGTAACGTCGGCAACCACGTTATGTAAAATTATTTTTTATTTTAATTTCACATTGTATTCCTCATACAGCAGGATAGGTAGAGGGAACCTGGTATAGAGTAGCTTTGTCTGGTTGACGAAGAAATAATTCATTCCTCTGAGTAGGAGTCGAATCCAAAACCGTTACGTTACAATAAAAAAAACTTTATTAAAAAAAAATTATAAAAAAATGAAATGAATTTTGAATCTGTGTGTACTTTATTCTGAACCACTTGACGGGTTCCTCAATAATCAAATAGGTGCAAGTCCAAGTCTATAAAAAATATTTTTCGTCAGTGTAAATAAACTAAAAGGGTCATTGGTTAAGTATTTAAATGTAGAGTTTTTCTTTAAGTTTCACGTAATATCGTAGTGTAGTAATACTTTGAAGAAATTTTCTTCCTCCTCTAATTATCTAAGAAATATTTAAATATATCCGGCATGATTTTTTTTAACCAAAAAATAAATAAAATAGCATTATGAGTAAATAACCCAAAAAAAATAAAATATATTTTTGTGCACACAGTGTGTTTTCGACACGCAATGAGAGGGTATTTTTCATTTCAAGGCTTTTGAATCCTGATGTTACAAGTACCTAAGTTTTGTTTTTCTTCGGAACTAATATTAAGTGTAATCAAGTCATATCTTGTGGAATTACATATTATTATAATATCAACCGAATTAAAGCGAATATGAATCTCCTAACTCTACCTGTTGTCTTGTTGGACAATGAAAAAATTTTATAGAAATTACCCAAGAATTGAATAAAATCTAATATTATATTACACCATTTATTTCCCGTTATATAAATTTATAAACCATTTATCAACGAAATATTGTATCTAAAATTTAATCGAAGCTTTAAAACGAATTGTACAGATTCAGAGGACAAAAGCACTTCGTCTGAAAGTCAAGTATTAATTATTTACATAATATATTTTACTTTTAACTCACCTCGGGTGGTAAAGTAGGAGAGAGACTCTTATTCTTTGAAAATAGGCTAGTTCGTCTGCTCGACGACTGCTCCGACTGCCGCCGACACGCACCGCGGATCCAGCGGCCGAAGCGATTGTTACAACAGCTGATGATGAGAGGAGATAAGAATTTTATCTTTTATTTTAGACAATACAACATATTTATTGTATTATGCGTATAATACGCATATGTGAAACTAAAGACAAGGGATAAAAAAAATAAAACTAATATTTCCTATATTTTCCAAAAAGATTATTGATTATTAAAAATATATTGATTATTATACTTGTATATACCGTATATAGTATTTAGTATATACTATATTTACCTTTGTAAGTATGTAAACAGTGTTGCCTAGTTTCACACAAAAAATCCCCTAATATTAAATCACGTACAGTCTTATTTGGTCTTTATAAGTTATGAATATTATTTGAATTACTCAATGATTCCTTGGTGTAAATTGTAATCATTTGTCACTTGTTCTTTTTTAATATACACAGATTCCATATTAAGTAACACCTCTAACTAAATAAATATTTTAATAAAGCTCAAAAGAAAAATATATCAATGATACCTATTACAAGGCCAGTTACTCAAAGCAACTTACGTAGTAGGCGCTTGATCACTCAATATACTGTCCCGCCTTTCAATCTCCTTCTTCTTCCCACAGCATCCGGTCTCCTTCACCACGTCTTCACTCATCACCGGTGGTGAAGCTTCAACATGATGAGGAGGTTCTATATCAGCCACTTTGCGTTTGCGACAACACGCGCATAACACGTCTCGGAGCTTCCGTTTACGTTTCGTTTCAGTTTCGAATTCTATTGTTGTTCCCTGATGAAAAAAATGATATTATGTTAAAAAAAGGTATAAGGGTACAGTGTCCATGAGTTCAATTCTCACTCGGATAAATGAAATATTTTTATTTTCTCGCTTCGGTAACAAGAAACGGCGTTGAGTTTCACCATACAACACCAGTTAAAAAAATGTGCGGAACATGGAGAACAGAGTGTCTCAAGACTAGGCAACCCTACTATGCACGTAACACAGCGTGAAGCTGATAAATCAAATTAATATCAAACTTTATCCAATGACACTGGGAAAGTATTTTAATAAAAAATATATCAAACTATGTTTTGAAATTAATAACGTCGCGTTCATACAAACATATCACTTAACGTGACAACTACACAACAACGGAGTTCGTATTACACATAAACCTATATAATCTATACTAATATAATAAAGCGGAAGAGTTTGTTTGTTTGTTTGTTTGTTTGTTTGTTTGTTTGTTTGAACGCTAAGATCTCTGGATCTACTGGATCGATTTACTTTGTTTTTGTTTTGTATGAAAGCTGCATTCTTCAGAAGTGCTATAGGCTATATAATATTACATTACACATATATACTAATAAATTAAAATACTTTCTAATTTGACATGCAATTTATTCTGCCATGTTAATAACAACCGTCGTCGCTACGCGACCGCGTTCGTTACCGCGTCATTTTGATATTCATCCCTATGAAAATAAATATAATAGTCACTTTTAGCATTTCATCTAGATTGAAATTATATTTCTATAGAAATTATATTCTTATATTTCAAGCAGGCGTAGCCGCGTCCGGGTCCGCTAGTAACATATATACATAATACATTATTTACTAAATTACAGTATTCTAGCGCCATATTATTTGTACGAAACTTTCACTAGGACTTCCTCTTCATACATTGCGCTCATGTTATAGCTATAGCTACTCATAATATACAAATTATATATATTAAAAGAAAAACTATTTATAAGTATATGCATAATAAGTAATAACTAAATAAATACTGTTTACTCACTTTCCCCGCAGCGATTTCAATATCTTCTTCCGGAATTTTCTTTTTAAAGCAATTCATTTTGTGCCACAATTTTTTCTTTTCTACTGACTCCGTAACTACATCTTCCTCTCTTTCTTTCCTTTCTTCTTCTTCATCTGGTGACTTGGTGCAACAAGGACAACATTTTGCTTTGCATTTGCCCATTAATCGTGAACATATATTTGGTTTAGGACTTTCGACGGTTTCCATAGGTTCGACAGGAGGACTTTGGCTCTTGGATTTCTGATCGCGATTACTTCTTGGTGGTGGTTTTGGTGTAGTACTCGTGCTTTGGGGAAACCTGGGGAAATTTTGATATAAGATTTTTTTTTTGAGAATGAATTTAAAAAATGGAAAAAAGGAATATTTAATTTGCAGGAGCAGAAAAATGTATTACAATGATAAGAATACATAATCTTAATTTATTACATTTATAATGTGAAATTGTTCAACTGTTGGAAAAACCTGTAAATTAATACGACATGGGAAAAATACTACAAAAAATATTAAATAAAAAGAAATATTCGGATAGGTGAATATACAGATTTACCCGTCATCGTCGTAACGCTTTGGAAGCAACTCATTAGGCAATATGTACACAGTCCTGTTATGTATCATTTTTAATTCCACTTTTATTTATTATAACTTAATGTCTAAATTGCATACTAAAGTTTCACTAAATTTGTTCATGATATATTATTATTTTATCTGTTTTTATTAAACACTGGCTGTATATCACAACGTCTTTGTATACATCTCAACTGTCAAAATATTTGAAAACAGATAACAAATGTGATTCAAAAGTCACTGTCAAAGTTTCCCGCCAATTCGTAAACGACGAATGGCTAAGGCGGCCGAGGTCAGAGTGAACTAATTCTTGAAGGGTCGCCTCGTTAAGGCATTATGCGATATGGACGTAAGAAATTGTTGAAAAGTTCACGTTCCACGAAATATAGGGTTAGTTAGTTGTTTTATATGTATAAATATATTTCTTATATTTAGATAAATAGTTAAAGTCAATATAGTGACAGCTTGAGCTTCACCTTTCGGTAATAGGGTGGACAAAGGGGATTTAGTACTTAGACACTCCGTTCTCCACTTTCTGCCAAATTTTCGATATAGTACATTCCGAGTAGCTGTATTTATAGGTTTTTTTATTATACAAAAAACAAAAATTTTAGTCCAGCTACCTTTAAAATATTACTTACAATTTACATTTGATATTTGAAAGGATACAAAAAATAGATGTTTGTTCTAAATTTGTGTTTTATAAAAAAAATGAACCAAACATTTATATTTACAATTCACGCTTGACCAATCTGTAGTATATAAGCATTTCTGTAACACTTATAAAATGCAATATACTTCTAATTTTACTTTTGTTGTTGCGAAACTAATGACAAATGAGGTTAGTTATTTTTAATTATTGTTTAATTTAGACATTACAACAATAGATTGTAGTGAATTATCAAATATATAATAATATATTCATTTATAAGGGCGCCGTGGCATAAGGAACCAAGAGTCAGATACAGGAAACAGGGAGATCACGGTTGACCTTCAAGAACATAGTAGTATCGATGATATTGGAGGAAGCATGAGCTGACGAGGGGAAAGAGGTATACAGACCTACCTTAGAGTTTGGCGCCCAGATTGAACTGGCTATCCTGCTAGAGATAAAACGTGAAGCAAAAAGACCATCATACCACTATACCGGCACGATGGGTGAAAAATGGAGAATGGCACGTATCACTACCTTATCTTTAGTTCTAAAACCCTAATAATTTATCTATTTTTCAATTATTTAAGTTGACCTCAAAACAAAATCTAGCACCTACAAAATGAGGTTAAAGTAAATTATTTAATTAACTTAAGTTATTCTTTTAAACGTTATAACATTACAGCTATAGTAGGTATGTATAATATAGAAGGGTTGGCGAAATTAATCACAGGAAAATACGCAACGGAAATTACATATATTGGTTGAGTACTTCGGGGTATTAGTTTACACTACTAGTATCGACACTTGAAGGACATTTTTAGACTATTTTGGGCTTTTTTATTTAATATGACGTAGACGAAATACGTCATGCTTAACGCTATTGTAAATTAGATTGTCACTGACTAAACTAACCTGTGGGACTGACTGAAGTTTTGTTTGAATTTGCATTCTTAAACTAGTCTGTACTATCCTATTGTTGGCAAAAGATCATCATCTACATTTTCAGCCGTCTATTTGCCTTGTATAATTTAGAGTTCAATCGGTCGATTTTTTTGCATGACACTTTAGGTATGCGGTTAATATATCCACCCCAGCCCCATTTTAGCCTAGTGGTGGTAATTTTCGTTAAATATTTTTTCAATTTCACGTTATGTTTAGCAGGCATATAGGTGGGCAGAGGGAACCTAGAAAACCATTAAAATACTTCGTTCTCCACTTTCCGTCGAATTCTTGACGCACACGCGTATTGAGTCGGAAAATCTGGTTATCAGAGCGAGGAAAGGTAATTTTGACCACAGATACAGTGCGTTATATCGAAATGTTTAGCGCGGTATAGAAAACATCCTCGGCAAATGGACTATCTGTCACAATTTTAAAAAAATATCATCCATTTGTTATTGAGATTAGCGCGTTCAACCACACAAACTTTGCATTCTGTAGCTTTATAATATTAATATAGATATACTATACGAAAATTTCGTCTTATTTAACTTGAAACAAACAACCCTAGCACCGGAGTATGCTAATAACAGCGGTCACGCCACTCGCTCGATACTGACCCTCGTAACCCCTAAATTTTCCACCCCTATTCCTATATTAATAAGGACTATTATATGACTTGATTTTGAAAATTTTGGACGAAAAACAAAGCATAAACAAGGCTGTCATTTTTTATTTTCTGACCTTACATAGATAGTGACTGATAAGTAAAGCAATATTTTTGATTTTTTTTAGCTTCACGCTGTATCCCTCATGTAGCAGGGAGGGCCTGGTGTTACGACACTCCACTCTCCACTTTCCACAGAATTCTGGAGGCATTTGTGGGTAAAATGTTGCATTTGTCTTCCTACCTAAGCGATCTAAGTTAGCCAACCTCATCGCTCGAGGCAAACCATTGCCATATCTGCTTGATAGCTTCCTTAAACTTACTCGTACCACTCTCCATAATCCCATGTCTTGTTTTTCGAATGAATCTGAATTTATCAAAGCAGGGACGTAAAGTAATTTCTAATATAATAATTCCTTCGATTGGGGATTGAATCCATAACTATCATTATGTCAGTTGTACCACTGCGCCACAACGGCTCATACCAATATTTTGCGTCGCTACATTGGCTCTATAAAATTTAAAGTTAAAAACAAACAACATGTATGTAAATAAATTCTCGTTATGCGACAAAATACTTTAAAGTGATATGTGCAGGTTGGATTAAATACAGCCTAGTGAATAGAGATGTTTTCTATAATCCATCTATTTAAGAAAAATTATTACTTTTTCGACTTTAAATGTGATAAGACACTCTGTCCTCCGTATTCCGTATATTTTATAGTTGGTGTGCTAGATGACAAACCCGAAACCACAACTCTCACTCACTTTCATCATATACTCGTACAATACAAATCAAAATTTTCCATCACAGATCTATTACAGTTTCAGTACAGCAATACAAAATCATGAAGCATGAAATTCGCACGTACATTATAAAGGAATAATTTAAATAATTTTACTTTCATACAATACTGTGGCCGCAGCACTTTTACCGACGCACGAGTGCAAGTGTGAACGAGGAAAGCGATCCCTTGTTGATTTCGATCGGTTTTCACCGTTTACACTGATAACGTTGCGGTCTGCATAAACATTATTATTACTTATACTTTTGCTGTGGAAAGTAAATACGTAGTTTTATATAAGGAAATGTTAGAAATCTAAAAGAAATTAATAAATATAATTTGTTTATTGGTAACTTCTTGAATATAAAAATTATTAAAACAGAAGTACGTTTTGTTTTTTAATTTTTACATTATTATGATAGTCGTAATATTTAAAATAATTGTATGTTTAATTAAGTCATCGTATAAAAAAAATATATGTAAGGCAAGTTTGAATCTACATTGTTTTGTTAAGAGTACTAGCCATTGAATTGCGATTAGACTTGATGTTAAATAATTAACCACTTTAAATACAAAAGCTGAAAAACATTGAAAATATTTAAATATTTAGTTTTTTTCACTTACCCGCCATTACTATGCGATTTGTCTGAGGCGCTGCCTTTTGCAGATTTACTTTGTAACGTGGTTTTGTCTACACCAGGCGTCGACAGGTTTGAACTCTGCACTTCCACCTCCGGTCCACCTCGTACTAGCGTCTCATTGATCTTTTCAATAATTTCAGCTTTCGCTATCATTTTTTTTTCACTAACAACTGTTACTATAGGTTCTATAGTTTTATCGATATCAGCTATAGGTTTTTGAATCTCCATGGGCGTTTCTATTGGAGTCATTATACTATCTACTATTTTGGTAGCTTCAGACCGTATTTGCAAATTCATATCTTGTCCTTTTTTATTAATTCCTTCTTTACTTTCTTCTATCTTATCAATTACTTCTGTCTCAATTTGTTTTTCCGTCATTTTTAATTTCTCAATGACGTTTTTTGGTGTATCCTTTGCTTTGGCTGTGGCCAAAATATTTTCTGTTGAAATTTCTGGCTCCTTTAAAATGCTATCTATTTTTTGTTTAACTTTCTCTACTTGTGGATTATTATATGGAGGTTGTAAAAGTTTTAATCTGACATTATCTTCACTGAAAATATTTCTTTCATGAGCTTTTGGTTTAACTGGTTTCTTTTCTTCTTCTGTAGATTTCGATTCTTTTTCATCATCTTTGCCTAGTAAAGAATCTTTTGAACTTAATCTTTCAAAAATACCTTTCTCTCTTGCTTTTTCTAAAGCAGTTGGTAATTGGTTGGTAACTGTAGCTACTACTTCTAAAGGTTGCGACGTGATTGCCGCTGTAGTCATAGAGACGACATTCTTTTTTGTTAAGATAACAAGTTCTCCAGTATCATTTTTTGTTTTATCATACTGGGTCTCATTATCCTGTCTTAGGAGTTCGTCACCGACATTGGCATCTACTTTATTTTCTTCTTCTTTTGTAGGCTTTTTATCAACTTTTAAACTTTTTGCGACATCATCTTTTTTGGTCGTAGTCTTTTCTCCATTTGTCTTTTTAGAAGCTACTTCGTTGATTTTTGATGTAGATTTAGATTTTTCAGTGATATCTTTTTTACTGAGTTGTCTGTTTAAAGGAGGCTTCTCATTCAAATTCTTCGTGCTAGGAGTTCTACTTAAATTTTTAACACTATTTGTTCTACTTACAGGTTTTTTATTTTCTATTTTATTTGACACGGGAGGTTTTTGAGTATTTGTTGTTTTCACTGTAGTTTTGGAAATACCATTGATACCTTTAGTTACTGGTTTTATAGCAAGCTTACGTTTCTCAGGACTAGGATCTCTGCTAGTTGTTCTGCTAGGCTGTCTAGAATTTAATCTAGATGTAGCAGTTGCATTGGCTGTTGTTTTTGTAGCTTTTCTGGCAGCTGTGGATGGTTTAGTAGATGTTTTCAAAGATCCCGCCTTGTGATCTTCAACAGGACTTTTATTCGGCGTGCCAACTATAGGAGATAGTCTCTTGGGATTGATAGATTTATTTGAAGGCGGTGGTCCAGTTTTTCCAGGTGATATAGGAGGTTTACCTTTTATATTTTGCGGAGAAACGCTTAGGTGCTGAGAACTCTGAGTAACTCTTTTATCGTGAACTTGACTCCCTATTCTTATAGTTTCATGAATACTACTTGTGCTATTAGAGATAAACCTTTGATTGCGCCCTAGATTTCTCTCAATTGATTGTCTTGAATTAGTTCTCGTTGGAGAAACAGAACTTTGGCGTTTAGGAATTTTTGAATGTTTTGGGGATCCATTGTTTGATTCGGGCTGCGATCTTGATACAGATCTTAGCCTGGATCGATGTGCCACAGGCCTAGCCACACCATCATCTTTATTTAAATATTCAGAACTGCCAGGCATGTTTCGATGGTGTAAAATTGTTGAAGGGGAGTTCGATCGTGATCTGAAGTTAACTTTACCTGGTGAGTTACTGCGAGAATTAGTTCTAGAATTGACAGCGCTTTTAAGTTCTCCTTTATTATCTAATATTCCCATTTCTTTTAATAAAGCTATTTCTTCCTCTTGTTTCTTTTTTTCTGCTTCAGCTTCGTTCTTTTCTCGATTAAGTTCACTTAGTTCTCTTATTTCTTCCATATTTTCTTTTAGGAAATCTCTAGGTGGTCTATGTACAGGGCCAGGTGGCGGCAAAGTCACAGCTTGCGCCATTTTGTCAATTCGAGTAAGTGAACTTGTTCTTTTATACGGTGGTGAGTTTGATCTTGAATTGGCAGCTGAGGTTTTTGGAGTGTTATGTCGTGAGGTTTCTTCTCGGAAGCCACGACCTAAAGATAAAATAAAATATAGTTTAAACACTGCATGTTTTATAAATAAAAAAAAACTAAATATTTTAAAATGGCTGTGTTCAAAATCATATTATATATTTTTAATATTTAGATTATAATGATATACGAGTATATAGATCATATTTTGCTAAGGTGATGGAGAAAATAATTTTGTAAAACTAATATGGCTAAGGCTAACATAACTAACTACGTCTTAATTTTTTTTTTTTAAGACATGCCTTTTTATCATAAGTCGTCCAAATTTTATGTACAGTTGCCGCCGTTAGCCGTACGTATAATTTTAGCTCGATAAGAACGTATGGTTTATTTGATATCGAAAGTTTGGATGGTTTTCCAGACGTGTGGGTTCGAGATAATATATATTTTATTCTTTTTTTTATTAGCTTCATGCTATACCCCGAATATAGCGGAGTAAACAGAGAGAACTTGGAAATCTAGTGATAAGACACTTCGTTCCCTTTAAAGGACTTCCGTTCCCCACATTCCGTCGAATATTGAAGAATAACACATTAAAAATATTGTATTAAAAGTCTATCTAAAATATTATTACAAACCTTTAAAAGGTGATACCCTCCCAGGTCGTATCTCCACGGGTAGAGATCGAGGGCTGGTGGGGCGGGAGGTAGTGGGTTCGGCGATAATCGCAAACGATGTCTCACGTTTTTTCTTCGATGTTGATATCGTTCTGAAAAAAAAATATAATCTTAATATCGAATTTTCTAGAACTATTTATCAGTTGAGAGCTTTTGTTGCAAATATGTATGTTTGTTTCCAAAATATTCAATAAAATTAACGCTAGTCTATAAATTTCATGTTTTTCAGATATAGTACATTAAACGCTATTTGCTAATATTTACATGCTCCTATAACGTATTAAGGATATGTATATATATATTACTATAGTAAACATTTTTTTTTAGCTCACGGCTTTTTCAAAGTATAAAAAGTGTATTTATAATATTGACTCTTTATTTTTTATTTTTTATTTTGTCTCTTTTTATCTTCTTTCTATTTTACAATTGACCACAATTCTTCAAACTAAATGACATTCTAAGTGAAACTTTATTGAAATATTTTGAAGTGTTTTAGAATTGTTGTCATCTTATTTATGGAAATGTAAATTCGATTACAAAAATATATCTTTTATTATATATACTATTATATACTTTTATTGTATCCCGCACACAGCAGAGTAGGTAGAGGGAACCTAGTGTTAGGACATTGCGTTCCCCGTACAAGCAAGAACTTTGGAATTTATTTTGTTTTTATTAGAAGCACATATACGCAGACAAAGTCATAAGTGAATACACTAGTCGCTTTTTGACGATTACTGTTCGACCTCAATTTACTGGCCAGCCTTGGAGAAACGCTATAATTTTTTTGCTTAAAAACTAAAGGAAGTATTTTTGTTTTTATGGGAAATTTTGTTAATCGAGCATTATGTTGGTTGAAATAGTTTTTAAGAATTTTGTCTTATTCATTATGAGAGGCCATCTACCCCCAAACGGCACAACGTTTGACTGTAAACGCGAAGGTTGTGGTCTCTCGGGGTACTGAATTATAACAAATTTATTTGCTCAGTCTTTCTGGTCTTGGCTACCTATAAGCTGTGAGTTCCTTCACTCAAACGTAATGTAACGTCTTGAAAATTGGGCGGTGCGTGAGGAACGCAGAGATATTAGGTTTCCTCTTTCTACGATGCCATATGCATATAGCATGCTACAGCAAGAAGTTATTTTTCGTTTTAACGGTTTCGTACCTCAAAAGGCAAAAAAGGACCGGACTCTGTTATCCGTCTGTCCGTGTGTCAATACCATTTATCTCGAGATCGCGCGGATTTATGCTTAAGTATTTCAGAATGCATGCTTAAGTCTGCAAGCTTAAGTTTGTCACTTTTATAAGTTGTACTTCCCGACTTCCGTGACATACACTCCTGAATTTGGTACGCATACCTCACTGGGCGAGTGCGACTCGCACTTAACCGGTTTTTTTTATTATTACATCTTGAAAGTTTTATATGTATTATACTGAATGTAAGAAAAACCTACGCATAATTTAATATAATGAAAGTTGCAAATGATTGTGCACTTGTGATGTCTCGTTAAATATTAATATCTTAAACTAACATGCGCATTTGACCCTACGAGAGACAGAACCTGTACTATAGAGACCAGATAACTAATAAAAATATTATAAATACATAAAACGTACATGAACATAGGCAAATATTATTGAAAACTAGCGACCCCACGCGGCATCGTCCGCTTGAACTAGCCCGCTTGATATATACGGTTTATTGTTTTATTATGGTTATCTATATTGTTATGCATTAAATAGTATACCCTGCAAGTTTTAATTTTTAAAGTATCTATTAATAATGTTTATATTATCATTATACCTATGTATTTTTATAGTAATAAACGTATAATACAGTAAGTAAAGAAACCATAATATCATGGCAATCATAGTGTACGCTTTCGCCTTGTATGCATCGTTGATCATGTTCTATTACGGAGTACGGTACAAGTCTTAGGTTTATACATTTGTTTATATTTTTGTTTTCCTGACCAGGTCCAAAATTCCCGCACGTAGCAGGGTAGGGGACTGAGGGAACCTGGGAACCTAGGTCTCATTAAAAATACTTCCGTTCCACGTTTTACAAAAGACTACTTTACGATTGAGACCATCGTATCGCTATGAGACAGCGTATTCATGATGGTCTTAAGTTCGTAAGTAAGACGATCACTGTTCTAGGGATGAGATAATTTTCTTCTTAAATAATTCTTTTCTTTTCTTATTGAGAAAAATAAAGTGTGGAGTCTTTCAGAAGAGGAGAACGGTGTGTCTAAACACTTGTTTCCTTGTCTTCTGTTCTATATATGGAACACAGTGTGTAGCTGAAAAAAAACCTCGTTCTCTTACACCATAGACCGAATACGTACAACTCAGTAATTACCTAACTAATATACCATTATTATTTGTAGAATCATGTTAAGAGTGTAATAAGATACTTGCATCCAGCTGCTACTGGATATGTAACCTGTTCATATAAAACGATTGCTAAGATAAGAATTATATTATTGTTATTTATATTTAAACGTTTGTCGTGGTGCAGTGGTACAAGCGTGTGTGTACGGTTGAGGGTTCGTTTCCTAGTTGGTCCCAACTAGGAACAACAGAAATTATTAAATTTGTATTGTTCGCTCTGGTAACAAGGCAAAAGCTATATATAGCGTGAAGCTGAAAATATAAATTTGAACACATGTTTTGTATGACGAGAGGTATGCAGAGACCGTAGCGTTTGGCGCTCGTTCTTTCTGGCTTCCCCCTAGAGATAAAGAGTGAAGCTCAGTGAGCATTCCGAACTTCGAATTCTTCTTGCTGTATCCCACATACTGCAGTGTAGGCACAGAAGCTCTTGTGCTAAAATACTATGTTATGTCCAAAAGTACAGTGACAAAAAAATATTTTATTCCCCTAACTAGAAATCGAACCTACAATTATCATGGTTAAATTTTGACGCTTTATGTGCGTTAAACAGTTAATAAGAAGTGCGGATTCGAGCCCGCTACCTTTAAAATTTTATGTTTCTCAAAATGGAGATGCGAAGTAAAGTAAATAATAAATAAATATGTGGAATAAATCGTGCAGCCTAAAAAAATCTATCCAATAAATCGATTTTTTTTAAATCTACAATATTCACTAAACTTAATTTTGTCTTTCGACATAGTAATTGCATGTGTTCTTTAGATACATTGCCTTATATGACCTTAATTGAGTAGATTAATGTTAGGCCTTTTAGCAAATTTACTATCGCGTACTTTTTATGCTTAAATACAATTAGTTACAACTAAAAAAGTTGTCAAGTGTGAGTCGAGCCCGCACGAAGAAGCCATTATAGATGTGTCGGGACTAATGTCACTCAAAATAAGGACGATAAAGTTGCTGTATCAAGCAGACGGAAAAAAATAGAGAGTGTGAGAGGGTGTACTGGAATTGAATGTATGACTTAATTGACTAGAATACTTTTTAAATTTCATATTAAAACACAAAAAAATTATTAAATCATGTGTATATCTGGTGTTTCCCCATCTCTACACATATAAAAATTGAAATCAAACGGTGCTGGTTAAATGAAATTGTGGGATGAAAGTTAAAAAAAAATGGCTTAAATAAAATTTCCAAGTATACCATTGCCTTATACAATAAAAAAGAAGGAAAGAGAAATATAAAATAGTATATAGATATACTAAAACTTAGAATAGATATCAACATCAGTTTTAACTATATAATTATTAAACCAATGACAAGTGTAGATGGACCTCAATCTATTGTTACATGCAATTCTGGCGTCGTGGGTGTCAATTGTGATGATTCATGGGATACATGGTGGGATGAGACTCGTTAACCTTGTCCCTAATTTCTTTATATGCCTACAATGGAATGTAATCAATTCTGTGTATAGTAGCTTTTGTTCGTAATTGTTGTTCTATCACCTGAATTTTTTTAGGACCATATTCCTCGCATATTTCAGGGTAGTCAGAGAAAACCGGTTACTAGACATTGAGTGTTGTGTGACGGAACCCAACGCCGTTAAAATTGACATTTATAGATTGAGGTCGTCGTGGCGCGGTTGCAATGTAAACACGATTAGATGAATGAAATATTAAATATTTTCACTTTCTCCTCGCTCTGGTAACGAGGCGTTGGGTTCTGCCATTTAACACGAAATGCTTCAAGAATTTGGCGGAAAGTGGGTAACGGAAGTGTGTTAACAGATAACGGAATGTCTTAACACTAGGTTCCCAGGTTCCCTCTGCCTATCCTGCTATGAGCGGGATACAACATTACTTTTTATTACAATTTAATTTTTCAATATTGGATTTGAATTAATGATTTGAATTCGCTATCAATCTTAGATTTGGAAATGTTGTTAGAGTGTTTTTATCTCCTCGCGCAGGTTACAAAAAGCGCTACGTTAACTTCCTACACTCAACTTGCCTGTTGACTCTGCAGTGCGTGGAAGAGTGTTTTTACACTACTTCCCCTCGGTCTCACCTACAGAGTGGAGAAATATTCAAATCCTGCCTACTCTGAAGTATGAAGAAAACGCGTTGAAATAACACATTACATTAGGTATGAATATTATAATTGATTGCATACAGTTTCGAAAGGAACCTTCACAAATTTTGACACCTACACTCTGTTAGAGCAATAACAAAAGGCATAATTAATCTTTTGCGTTTAAAATTAAACAGTTTATAAATACTAAGATAATATTATGTTGGTTATGTGGAAAAAGGCAGCCCAAGTATTTGGATTCTCTTAGAAATTATATAGATTTAGATCTAAACATAGTGTAAGTAGCAGAAAAAAAATATTAGATTAATGTTAGATAAAATAATAATACCTAAAACATAGTTAATTTGCTCCAGCACTATAAATATATTACATGTGACAAAAGTGTGTTACTGTTAACGCGGCTGCTGTAGGTTCGATTCCCACTCGGGGAAAATAATTATTTTATATTTTCAGCTTCTCGCTCTGATAACAGAACGAAACACGGTGTTAATCTCCGCTACTCAATAAAAAAATGTCCAGCTATACAATTAAGTAATGATACCTATATTGATTAAAAATCAGCTACGTTGCTAGAATGACGACTCATGCCATCAACGTCTTATAGATTATTTACAAATTGACAATACAATACAATTTTTTTTATTTTACTACATACTGTATAATAATATTGTAAATTATTATACTATTGTATATTTATTTTAATGATTAAGGTAAAAAAGCGTTTTGTAGAGAAAATTAACTTTCTCGATAAACGGACTAAGTATATATAAAAATATCAATTCATTTGGATGAAGTTCCTGAGATTAGTGCGTTCAATCAAACATACATAGGTACTCCACAACTTTATAATTTGTAATATAATTTGTAATGGTTAATTATTTAAATTTCATTATTTAAATTTGAGGTTGTCGTAGCAAACAAAACCCGTCCGTTTAACGAAATATAAACATAGGAATCGAACCTACAACCGTATGTGTTCCATACAAACACACCACTGGACAAATATTAATATAATTAAATAACAACATTTTTCAAGAATACCGTCAAAAATCTACGAAATTACTGTACAAATACGTAGCAAAAGAAGCGGACATTCCACGCTTTCTAGCCCCCAACTAATTATACGCGGCACTAAGCTAATAGCTCTCGTGTTTTACTAAAAATATATATTTCTGTTATGCAACGTCTCTATTATATTATTATATTGTAATTATATTTTGTAGACTAGCTTTCTGTTCGCGGTTTTACCACTTTTCCCCATGAGATGATTTTTGCGGGAAAAAATAGTCTATCTACAATTTACAAAAATCTGATTTTTCTTTACTAAGTAATAGTTTAAACTTCAATTTGTAATGTTATCGTCTATTTTCTTAGTGCTTCTAACAAAGATTAATATGTAGAAATAAATAAAGATAATATATGAAATTCATTAAATTTTTAGGTCATAGGTGGCGCAGGGTCACAAGTCTACTAATTTATAGGGGCAAAAAAAGTCATGGGTCCAATTCCCACTCGAGGAAATGAAATATTTAGGATTTAGTAAATATTTAGCTCTAGTAACGAGGCAAAGCAAAGCGTAGAGTACCGACACTCACCATGCAACCAGCAAAGCCTCCAGAATTCGACGGAAATTCGGGAAAAGTATCTTAACACTAGGTTTCCAGGTTTTTCCATGTGCGATACAATGTGTTCATCTGTCATATATTACTGACATATAAATCATCAAAATATTTACAATTGCTTAAAGTTTTAATTGTTAAACTTTTGAAGTAATAAAAATGTGAAAATATTTTTTTTATCGTTACATAAAAATTAATACATAATTATTATTTCTCGTAATCGTAAAATTAAGAAATCAGCCTAATATGCATACTTTTATGATTATAATTTATATATATTGCGTTAATATGTTATACTTTGTTAAAGAGGAAGACAGTGGAAATTTACTGTTAAGACACTCAATTCTCTACTCTTTGCTCTCCGGAATTTGTCTATCAGAACGAAAAAAAGATAATTTTAATACAATAATTTCCCCGAGTTGGGATCAAATTCACAACCCTCGCATTTACAGTCATACGTTGGCCGACTGCGCCACCATGGCAAAATAATAAATTTTTAGCATGTCCATACAATCTTGTACGTCCAGTTCGATATAAAGGAATGTCGCAGGTGTCTTTAAGGTAATGTCAATGATATTCCCCGCATATGCAGTTTAAGAATTGTCCTTGTTACTATTTAAAGTCAAACTAGCTTTTTGTTATGGTTTTTTTATGTTGACATATATATCTCTCCGATATAACGATGTAAACAGAGAGATGATTATAAATAATAATGGTATTTTCTTATCCTCACACATTAACCCGCATATAACTGGATAGGCAGAGTGAACCTAGTGTCCAGACACTCCAATCTCCACGTGCCGCTCATGTTTGTAATATCGTTCCACCACTAAGGAACGTATGAAAATAATAAGAATATTTCATATCCGAGAGGGAGTCGAACTCACAACATTTATTCATACGCCGTCCCACTGGTACGCAAGTCTATGCTAACAATAAATGCAAAATTTACTTTTTTTTGTTAATAAAATTGAAATAAAATTTTATATTATGTAAAAAAAATAACTCGCTACCCGTATAGCTAGATACACGATCGCTATAATAGTGAGAAAGTCATAAAGTTAAAAAAAAAACTCGAATGTTGGTAGTATAAGACAAGTTGATACACTGTCAGATAAATCACAGTAATTAGTAGAAAAATAAAACAATACAAAGATGAGATTATTTGGAGTCATGCGATGCATTTATAAAATTGTAAAATGTTTAGACGTTTCTTAACAACTTTTTTCGACTTAAAACTTAAACTTAACTTGTTATGATACTCCGTTCCCATTAATACACTTCCGGGCCCCTCCCTCGGGCCATTGCATGTTGAGCGGCGGAACTCAACGCCGCGTTTTGCGTCGTTAGCAGAGGGAGGAGTAAAAATATTAAATATCTAATTGCCTTGGGTGGAAATCGACCCCACAACCGTCGCGCTTACAGCACGCTTGTGCTACCACGCCACGGCGGCCTCATAGATTAGTAAATTCGTAAATATTTTTTATTAATATCCGAAAACCGTTTGAAGATTAACAACTTACACCGGAAAACACGAAATATCCGAATGATTTACACTACATTCTAAAACATTCGTCCAAATTATAGCTTTTAATTAAAATTTATCAAAAGAAAACCGAGGCCGTCTACAAAATGAGATTACCCTATAATTACCTACACTTATATTGGGCAAGGTAAAATCTATTTAGTTTACTTTAATTACATTTTTTAAATGTTAATGTCTTCAATCATTATATTTTCTGTAAAAATAATAAGCATCATCACTCTATTTCCCGCATAACAGGCTGAGGCGTCTTAGTGTTAAGACACTCTGTTCCTCACGGGACGCCCAATTTTCATTCTCCAATAAATGAAATTAATTCATTTCCCAAATGGAAATCGAACCCATATCCGTAGAGGCTATAGTAAGATGCGTGCTGCTGCATTACAATTGAATACAGTTTTTAGAATTTGATGCACAGAGTAAAATAAATCTGTATTGTATTAATTTAAGTACATTACGAATAGGCCGTCATGGTGCAGGAGCACACGCGTGCGACTATAAACGCGACAGGTTGTGAGTTCGATTCCCATTCGAGAAAATAAAATATTTAATATTTTTATTTCTCTGATAACGTTTCATTCAATTCCGCTATTCAACAAGCAATGCTTTCAGAATGCGGCGGAAAGTGGGAAACTAATTAACACTAGGTTCCCAGGTTACCCCCTATGCCTACTCTGCTAGTAAAACCAGATTTTCAGCAAAACGAAAAAAGTTTAAATATAAAATATTAAATTATTCCTACGTAAAAAATATATTACATAAAAAAAGTTAATCAAAATTCAAAAAAATAAACTCACGTGTAATATAATAAAACGTCAATCCAAAACGTAAATACCGTTCACTATTTATAATATAAAAAAGTAACTAAAATTTCACAAAATTAAAAAAAAAGACACTTCACTTTAATTTATTTTTTCACATTTTGCAAATAATACTTTTTTTAGTTTAAATTTTAAAGTAATTGTGTGAAATGATCTAAGCGTGCAGTACGATAGAGCCTGTCGACTCGTCACTAGTGAGTGAGCGCAGTTAAGAAATATGATTACTTAGAAGGTCTTTGGTGGAACAATTGCTGGTTAATATCTATATGTGGGCTTTAGCCCACGTTGCCCAGTTCTGGGATTGTAATATACATTCTTCAGCTTCACGCAGTATCTCACATAATTATAGCAGGGTAGGTTCCCAAATTCCGTCTGAGGCAGCCATAACAATGTCTATTAAGACACTTTACCTTATCTTCTTTCTTTCCCTCGATTTCTTCAGGCATTGCATATTGATTGGCGGAACTCAACGCCGAGGGTTGCTTCGTTACCAGAGCGTAAAATATGAAAATATAAAATTTTTCATTTCCTCAAGTGGGAATCGAACACATAACATGCGTTATAGTCGCACTCGTACACCTGCGCCATAATTGGCCTGCGGTGATAAATGAAAATAAATGTTCATAATAAATTCGTTTTTCTAACATAAAAAATTTGAAATTTTGATGCAATATGTATTAAATATGGTAAAAATTTGAGTTGGTGGACTATGGACTATGAAATAACTATGAATTTTCACTTTTCGATTCTTTTCTTTTATTTGTATTGCAAGTTTTCAATTAGTGTCAAATTTCATAACTGTAGGCTTTACGCGGCGAAATTTTGATTAAGGGTTCCGTTTTTACCTTTTGAGGTACGGAACCCTAAAAAATCGCTTCCTTTGTATAGGCAGAGAAGACTTAGTGACATATCACTGCATGTATGTAGTGCATATGTTCGCTACGTTTCAACGGCAATATAATCGCATGCAGTTAAATGTCTACAGAATTAGCCGTAAATTACCTATCAAAATGTGTCCGAAGCGAATCAACCGTGAGAATAATAACACTTGTAATGTTTTAATATATTAAGCTTAATATATTTTCGATAGAGGCCGTCATGCCGCAGGGGTACAAGGGTGTCACTGTAAGGCGAGGGTTTTGGGTTCGATCCCCACTCGAGGAAATGAATTATGGCTACTAATTTCTTATCTGAATCCACGTACGGGCCCCCTCTGCCCACTTGTGAGGACACTCCGTTACTTCACTTTACGCTATAACTTGCCTTGTTGAAGCTAGCTCGCACTCACTCACTTTTACCATCACGTTTACATTCAATTAAATCTATATTATCATAAATGGAAAATGGAGAGCGGAGTGACTTAACACTAGGCTCCCTCTGCCTACCCTGCTACATGTGGAATACAGCGTAAGGCTGAAATATATAAATAAATAACAGTACCTACTCGTATATAGGTACCTTAAAAGATTTAAAAAGGTCGTCCAACTCGTCTCAACCTACGTAGAGTCCTATATGGGTAAGATTAACATGAATGAATCATTTGACGCCGTCTGTCGTTATTGCGTAATGGCAGTGTTGAAATGAGGTTTGCTAAACAATTGCCGGTTCAAATCGATAAGTACTTTTTTATCTTTATATTTTTGCTTTACAATTATGGCAGGTTGTGGATTCGATATACAATTTCTATGTAACCGAGTGTTGAGACACTCCGTTCCCCACTAGGTTCCCTCTGTCTACACTACCGTGTGCAGGATATAGCGTCAAGCTAATTAGATGTTTTTTATAAACTATTCTTATTTCCTTCCTGCTCTTTTAGATAAAATACAGCTTTAAGCTGCGATATTCAACACGCATTGCCCCAGAATTTGGCGATACGGGAGGAACTTAGGTTCTCTATGCCTACCAAAATGGAAGTTGGCAAAAATAATAAATAATAATTATTCCTTATTCAATAACCCTCGCGGTTAAATATGATAAGCGTGTCTATAGTTACAAAGTACAAATATCCTATTACTTACAGGGATTACCACATTTTACTGTCAATCAATTCTTTATAATTTGACAATAATACTGTGATTATTCCCATTGTCGAGTCTACTCGTATATATTGATATTAAATCTCTTTGATGTATTGCTTAATTGAATCTGAAGGTTGCGAGTTCAAATCAATTTGGGGAAATATTTGTATATTTATTAGTTCTACTACCCAAAATGCAATGCCAGAACGTGGGGAGCGGGGTATCTTAATTCTAGATTCCCTCTTCGATGAATAGTTTGAAAAATTAAAAGCACATTAATAGGATGAATATAATGGGCACAAATTCTATATGTTTACTAGTAGGCAGTCCAAGTCTTCCAATTCCATCACCAGATTTCCGAGAGGCGCGGGTTCAAATCCCGCTACGTTCATTTTTTTTCATCTAATTGCTGCAAAAACCATAAAGGTACAATTTGTAAATCCCATTTATGTGTATCGAAGTAGATAATTATGTTTTGTAACTCAATGCGGTGCACAAAGATGTCAACCGGCACTGTGACACTCGGCTGCTTCGGGAAATTACTTTGAAACTTATGTCTTTTATTAGAAATTTAAATTTAATACAATATTTTAATACAGATTTCACGCTCTTTCCCGCATAGCAGTGCTGTTTGCACTGAGGGAACCTGATGTTAAGTTATTCTGTTTCCGTACACCACCTAATTTTAAAGATTATGTGTGGAGTGGTGAGGTACTTACCAGAACAACAGGAGATGAAAATAATTAATTTATCCCAGCGGGAATTGAACCCATAATTATCGAGTACCATTGTATCACTGTACCACGGCGTGGGTAATATTTCATTGTAACGTCAACAAAAACCGCCAATTAAAATGTGTAATGATAAAATTTCGACGGAAAGTGGGAGATTGAGTGTTTTAACACTAGGTTCCCTCTGCGTACCCTGCAGTACGAGTGATACAGCGTGAATATGTTTTTTTTTTAATTACAATATTGTGTATTCGCTTTTAGTATCGCCACTCAAATTTCAATTACACGATCAACAAAGGAATACAATTTGCTCAGAGTTTCTTTTACGTAATACAATATGATATACAGAGCGTGAACATTTTTGGTAAAATTACAAAATTTGACCACTTGTTAAATAGTTTTGAATGGTTTTGATTAAGTAAAACTGAACACCTGTATATGAAAGTATTATTGCATAGTTCGATTACTACTCGGAGGAATGATTATATTAAAATTATTTTGTAATAATGATTATTAGTTCTGGTCAGACAGTGTGGCGTTTAGTTCCGCCACTTAACACCCAATGCGGTTCTCATTGCTTTTGCTCCCGCAAATAGGGAATATGTTCCCGTATTATATATTTTTTCAAGGAACTATGTAAATTTCCTCACATTGATAACAAGGCATGGAGCGGCGTTGAGCTCTGCCACTAAAGACACAAAGCCTCGTAAATTGGGCGGAAAGTGAAGAACAGTGTGACTTAACACTAGGTTCCCTCAGCCAACTCTACTACATGCGGGATACAAGCGTCACAAAAATGGTACAAAAATACACAAAATGCGACCTACAAAAAATCTACAAAAATAAATTGTTTTTCTATACATAATAAAAAATAAAACAAAAGTAAACAATTCTTTAACTAGTGTTTATCAACGTAACGTCCTGTGGTTGAAGATATTTTTTTTATATAATGACCTTAGCAAGGTCGGATACGTTTGACTGAATGAATGAATTGTTTTTCTTTTTATAAGTTTATCGAACATTTTAATATTATAGGACAATTTTTTTAATAGCTTCATGCTATATCCTTCCTTTATCTTAATACCAGGTTCCCAAAAACCTGAGAACTCCGTCCCTATTAATACACTTCCGTTCCCTACTTCCCCAATTCTTGAAGCATTGCGTATTGAGTGGCCGAACTCTACGCCATGTTTTGAGTTGTTACTACCACAAGAAAATGAAAATAATTCATTTTCTCCAATGGAAATCGAACCCACAACCTGTGGCAGACGCTGTGCCACTGCGCGACGACGTACTTTACAGTTAACCATTATTTACTATTAACAATAGTCTCTACCACTAAACGTGATGGTCGAAGTACTAGAGATTTAAAAGCAAGCCGCTAAGCAAGCTTCAAGTATAAATCCATATGTAAGTAATTTAAAACATTAGATACAAAGAATTAGGTTAATTAACAGTTATACCACCGCATAGCACTTAAATAGGCGCCTAAAGAAATGTCGCGGTAAGGAGAAACACCGTGTGGCAGTACACGCGATGGTTAAAGGTTCGATGGTCTTTTTTATAAACAGAGAGGGAACCTGGAAACCTAGTGTTAAAACACTTCGTTTCTTTTCGAGATCGTTTGAATTTTCGAGTACCTGTTGAGTTGAAACACTTTAACTATTAAGTTATTATTACAGAAATTATAAACAAAACAACTAAGTCTTTGTCGATGTAGGAAATAATAAAAGTAAAGGACATTTTTTCGTCGACACGCTTCAANGAACGGCGTTGAGCTCTGCCACTGAAGACACGCAAAACCTCGTAAATTGGGCGGAAAGTGGAGAACAGTGTCTCTTAACACTAGGTTCGCTCAGCCTACTCTACTACATGCGGGATACAAGCGTCATAAAAATGCTACAAAAATTCATCGGCCTACAAAAAATCTACAAAAATAATTTGTTTTTCTATACATAATAAAAAATAAAACAAAAGTAAACAATTCTTTAACTAGTGTTTAACAACGTAACGTCCTGTGGTTAAAGATATTTTTTTTATATAACGACCTTACCAAGATCGGATACGTTTGACTGAATGAATTGTTTATCTTTTTATCACTTTATCGAACATTTTAATGTATAGAACAATTTTACGCTATTCCCGAACAAAGCAGGCTATGCAGGGTTTCCTCTGCCTACCTGTCTTCGATCTTAAGATAAGAAACCAGAAGGCAGAAGGTTCCCAGAAACCTAAGAACTCCGTATCTATTAATACACTTCCGTTCCCCACTTCTCGCTGAATTCTTGAAGCATTGCGTATTGAGTGGCCGAACTCTACGCCATGTTTTGTCTTGTTACTACCACAAGAAAATGAAAATAATTCATTTTCTCGAGTAGAAATCAAACCTACAACTATCAGTTCAAACGCTGTGAAACTGCGCGACATCGTAGTTTACAGTTTACCATTATTTACTATTAAAAATAGTCTCTACCACTAAACGTGATGATCGAAGTACTAGAGATTTAAAAGTAAGCCGCTAAGCAAGCTTCAAGTATAAATCCATATGTAAGTAATTTAAAACATTAGATACAAAGAATTAGGTTAATTAACAGTTATACTACCGCATAGCACTTAAATAGGCGCCTAAAGAAATGTCGCGGTAAGGAGAAACACCGTGTGGCAGTACACGCGATGGTTAAAGGTTCGATGGTCTTTTTTATAAACAGAGAGGGAACCTGGAAACCTAGTGTTAAAACACTTCGTTTCTTTTCGAGATCGTTTGAATTTTCGAGTACCTGTTGAGTTGAAACACTTTAACTATTAAGTTATTATTACAGAAATTATAAACAAAACAACTAAGTCTTTGTCGATGTAGGAAATAATAAAAGTAAAGGACATTTTTTCGTCGACACGCTTCAATACATTAGTATAAATAGTATTATAATAATATTAATTATGTTTTAAGTAAAAAATAGGTTCGCCTTTATGATTTTAGAAGGTTTTTAATGAATAAAGAGTGAGGTCATAAGATAATTGTTTTGTTTTCTTGATAATATCATGGATATTTTGAAAAACTAAAAGACTTTTATAGCGATATTTCACACTTTAGGAAAGAATTTTTTTATAGAAAACGTACAAAAGTTTTAACGTAGCTGGATTTGAACCCGTGCCCTAAGAAACCATTCAAATGCTTTGACCACTAAGCCAAACGCTCTTAAGAACGTACTAACCCATAGGGGTTAAAATTTTAGTATGTAGGTATAAGTATCTAACATTGAATGGGGAACGGAAGTGTCTTACTGGGAGGATTTTCGCTATATGTCACGGTTGTAACTTGTAAGTTTGAATCACATCTAGGTAATATTTATTACTTACATGTTCCTTTAAACTGAGTGTATTCTAACACTGGTTTTGCTTTGACAATTGTAAGCGCTACGGTTGGGGGTTCGATTTCCACACGAAGGAATGTATTATTTTCATTTGAATTCCGTAATTTCGTTCTGCAATGTCTCGAAAATTCCCCTAGGTTCCCTCTGTTTACTCCGCAATATGCGATATATAACGCGAAGCGAAATGCATGTTATTAATTTAGAGTCAGTGACATAATTTTTAAATTTGAATAAAATAAAATGGTACTGGTCTTAGTGGGCGGAGATCCTTATTTAGTTAGAGTGGCGGATAACCTTTATAAGTAAATTTTATTTGTAATTCACGTTTACCTTAAAATTTATATAACATAATATCTGGTATTTTATAAAGTCCTCGTGCTGCAACTGAGGAGCACCAGACTATTTAGAAAGATTGTGGGTTCATGCCTCTTTGAAGACTTACATAGATAAGTATTATAAAGCTTACTACTTTACCTTAGTAAAGCATAATTAAAATAATTTATAGTAAAAGTATTTAAATGTAGCAGTTGCACGTTCGATATCCAGTTTGGGGAACGATTATTATTTATTTTTTGTATCCTCGTTCAGCCATACTCATACACTGTAATATCTCTTGCTTGCTCTACACGTAAAACGTATGAAACTAAAAAAAAATATTGGTTTTTACGAATAACCTACGTATACAGTATCTACATTAGATAGAATAAACAAAATTTCTCTTTGTATCTAAAACAAATTTGAATTCGACTATCACCGGATATTCATCCAAGGTGATCTATCTAAAGGTCTCTTTTCAATGGTAATGATAATGAATGTATCGCAAGGTTATCATTAAAAAGTACCTAATGATAACACTTTTTTATTATTACCCATATAGGGGTAGATAATAAGAGTAATATAAATATTCTTTTTATTTTTGACTTTCTATGTATTTTAGAGATATTTCTTAGTAAAAGGCAAGATTCAAGTTGCATTATCAAACTATACTGAGAAAATGTTTAAATTTTATTTCAAACAAACCAGACTCGGGAGGAAGATTAAAAATATAGTTTAAAACATACTGAACCCACAGCTACTAATATATTAACTCCCAAATTACGATACGAAGGTATTTTAATACGAAAAATCTTTTAAAAAAATACTATAATAAGAATATTATCATCTCAAGATATCTAGTTTAATGCAATTCGCTGTATCATATACAGATTATGAGTTATGAGGCGTGAAGCTTATTTTACGGTGAATGCCTCATAGCTAGTACCTATGTGCAAGTTTATGGGATAACTTACTTAAAATATATATTTATAATATATATTTTTTAATAGAAAACAATATGTTGTGAAGGTTACTAAATGGTTTTGAAAAAAAAACGTATATTTTAAAGTTTTTCCTTTATTTTTATCGACGCTTCCAGTAAGTAAATTTGGGTGTTCTAAAAATGCGAGGTTCAAATCCTGTTACTTTAATTTTTTCGTTATAAAATGACTTATAAATTTTGCTTATATTTTCTTCTTGTTTATATGTTCTGTTAGGAAACGAGAATAAATACACAATATATAAAAACCAAAATATTTCAGACGATTTAAATTATAAATAAAAATCAATACTCACGGCGACTTAGGCGCAGCTTTCACACTCCTACTCTCCGCCGACAACACTTTGAAAGCATCATCACTTTTAGTCACTATTTTCGCTGAACTCGGTGCACTTTTCACTTCAAAACTTTTAGCTAAATCCTTCACTATCCCCTTTGATTTAGACAAATCGTAATATCGATCTTGGGCGTGAATCAACTGAGTTACCGTAAACGAGTCTTTATTTAAATCGATTTTAGGACCGAACAAATCCTTTTCAAAGTATCGATTATCCTCGATATTATCGATATCTTTGTTTTTGCTATCGAAGGTATCTATAGTAATGTCGAGGATGGGTTCGTTAGTTCGTCTCTCTGTGAACGCGTAAGGTGTATTGGCAAGTTCTTCTTCAAAACTATTGTACCGACTTCTGAATAGCGAGGTCTCCCCACCATCATACTTGCCGCCGAAGATGTCGTACTGTCCGAATCGCTTGTTGATAGTATCGAATTTTGGATCGGTTATTTTTTCTGTTGGACTGTGTGTGGGACTCATGTCGATGTGTAAGATACCGTGCTCGTCCGTATATTTTAGTTTTAACGCCATTTTTCACATTTTTTTCTTAACCTGTAACAAAAATAAATATTTCTTTATTTTCTAAATGACGGGCCTCAGTAAAATAAACAAACAGTTTCACATTTTTCAAACAAATTCAAAATATAAAAATTAAAAAAATGCTCCGTCATGGCGCAGCAGCACAGCGTCTGTCTGTTAACGCGACGGTTGTAGGTTCGATTCCCACTTGACTTCTTCTTTTTGACTAAAAATGCTAAAAAGTAATATAACATACAACGTATTTAAACATCAAAACAACAGATAAAGATTAGTTATAAAGTAGTTATTTTTTGCAAACTCATTGAACTGAGAATGAAGTTAAACGCGTGACGCCAAGGCTGCCATTGAAGCGCTATGACACCTGCCTATACTACTTCTGTCTTTATTTATATTTTATTTTGTATTCCTTTTCAAATATCAGTTCATTTTCACAAATTATGGGAGTCATTCCGTTTGCCATTTTTCGTTCTCTATTTCCATTTTCAGGTCAATTTCTATAGCTGGCGCTTTTAATATTACCAAAATAAAGGAAATGAAAATAATAATTTAAATACAATCACTTTTAAGTGGGTTGGAAGCCACTACCACTACGTTTACAGTCAATCAACCCCACTGCGCCCTCTTGAAATCCTTTTTGTATATAATTATTTGACAAACGCAAATTTTGGCTGCCTTCTGATATTAATTTAGAACTCATATTTACATATTAGTGGTGACAGGTCGTTTCGCGATTGTTTCTTTATGGGGTCGCTAATTACACACAAATACCGTGAGTTTGTTCTAACAAGGCAAAGAAAATGTGCGGTATTAGTATACGCGATTAATCTAATTTACTGAAATTGTAAAAGGCAATCAAGATTTCAAATTTAGTTTTTTTTTCATTTACGCTGTATCCTGCATATAACAAGGTATAAAGAGGGAACCTAGTGTGTAGACACTCCGTTTACCACTACCCGCCCAATTTTCGAACATTTGGCTTGAGCTAAGTGGCTTTGGTCCAATTTTGTTAATTTTTAATACGTATATTACAATTTCTGATTTGAAGATCTATTTGTAAAGATTATAGATGATTAATAATCTATATACGAGTATGTGACTCTTCCCTTACTCAGTGACGGACAGGCAACGCAGTCGAAACTAGCCGACGTAGAACGCTGAAATATGGAACGGGATTTAACAAATTTCTTAGGGAAAAGCTAGGAAACGGTATTTTACATTTTATAGTCCACGCATACAAAGTTGCAGGCATCAACTTGTTCTCTAATTATTTCGACCATATGGCTGTCAATAAATGCAATCTTATACGCCAGAACAAAAAAAGAACTAAAACGCTAAAAGTGCGACCCTAACTTTTCCCATTCCATAAGAATTCATATAAAACTTATTACACGAAGCTTTTCTACATAAAATATGAAATATGCAGATATTTTTTTCCATATTAAGAATAAATTATATTAAGCACGACTTCTTTGCATACAGTAGGTAAGTACTATAATGGAAACTATTATAAGAATATTCTGTAGGTTGACATACTTATTTCGTTGTCTAACCCTAACTGCGAAAGTTCTCGCGAGAAACTCAACTGTTCTTCTTCATCTCTTCTTCTTCGTTCAATGTAAAGGTCTATTGGTAGCTTCATGTGCATGATATTTAAAATGCACAAAATTTTGCATTTTTATTCTTTAAATATTCTTGGACACGGTAATTATTTAGCATTCTGATACTACAAAATACTATAAAAATAATTTCTGGACATATTAATTTCTACAGATATTCAACAAATTTGTTAGGATCGCTCCTCGCTATTCTTAAAAAATCCTAGCTGGTATTTTTATATTATTGAAAATCTAAAATATTTCTTACGGCATTAATTAACAAACTATCTAATTTTTCAGCTTAACGCTGTTCCAGACATATTAGCGTAGGCAGAAGGAACTTGGGAAGACCTAGTATTAAGACAACCCGTCATTAAAAAAATTTACATTATATTTAAAAAAACAATCAATTTATATAAAGATTTAATTTAATCCGTTTATGAGCATAGAAAACTTTTTACTTTTTTAAATATATTTAGAACAAAGCTTCTACATATAATACTTTTATATTAAAAATAGCGTCCAATTCCACCATCACATTATAAACTTTACCCTTCGTGCTATGTACGGTACTTATATGACGAAAAATTGCTTTTCTGAAGGAAACCTCGAGGACACTTGCTAAAGAAAATTGCTAAGAAGTTATACGTTAACATGTATTTGACTAGTGACCCAGAACCGGCCAAACACGTGTATACGGCATACGCTAAACGATAAATTATTTCAAAATGTACATTCGGCTTCGTACATATCTATAATTTTCTTCTATTTATATTTTCTTCAAGCTTTATGTCTAGCTGCGATGCATAAGAGAACGGAGGGCCAAACGTTATGTACAATCCCTCCGTACCTCTTACGCCTCGTCCATATGATTTTTACGTGACCTTCCTCCAGTACCATCGGTACTGTAGGAATATTCAAGCACATTGACTGTTTTCCAATTTTCAAATACAACTTACAGTGATCAATTTTATATATAAAAATAATATAGGCTACAATTTATATATTATAATTTAGCTATATTATAAAAATAAGTTTAAGCGAAGCGAAGCAACGTTTCAGTCGTTAGTATTTAATATACTCGTACATGTAAATGTGGTCAACTGTACTAACTACTGAAGGCTCTGGCGTCCTTGTACGAATAACTTTATCGCTCTATCCCTGATCTAAGCCAAGGCTAAGTTTGGTCAGTAATACGGTGGTAGCGGACATTCGTTATTTGGAAGGACATTTTTAGCTTTTATTTTGGGCTGGAAATAAATGAGGACTATGGAAATCGTAGCAATCGAAACTTTTTGTGGGTCATGCGTTTGTTGTTATACTATAGGGTAGTTTTGTGTACAGGTGAAGTGTTAATGAGAATATCTGAAGGTCTTAATGAGAACGGAGTGCTATGTGAGGGATACAGCGTGAATGTAATAAAAAATATTTATGAAATATAAAATATAATTAATAAAAATAATAATTAGATAATAATAAAAAATTAAAACTAATTAATTGATTATAATTAATTAAAATTAAAATTTAGTCGCGAGGCCCGAGCTTAACTTTGTATTTGTGTGGGTGATCACCAAAAGTAGAGACAGAAAAAAAATCGTAAATAAAAAAAATAAACATAAAATATATCAATTCTTCTAAACCCAACATGCATCTTCATCATTTTCATTCTCATCTGTTGTGTTGGTTGTGCTTGTGTTAACAGTGAAGAATTCTACGTTCTCTCGAACGTAGTGTCAAGATTTTTATATTATTGAATTATATAAGATTGATATATTATATAAGATTGATATATTATATAAGATTGATATATTATATAAGATTGATATATTATAAGAAGGGCTATTTTTGAGATATTGAGTGTTGAGATGTAGAGCTCAACGCCGCATTTTGTTTTGATACCAGAGCGAGGAAAAGCAAATAATTCATTACCGTGCAGGAATCAAATCCACAACCGTCGCGTTTACAGTCGGGCTCAACTAAGTAATTTGATAACAAAATACACTTAAGTACCCAGTAGAAATATTAGAAGAATTACATATAATATGAAAAGGTTCTCAGAATGGTCATATAATGGTAAAACGCGAAGTTGTATTCAAGAAAGAAAAAAAATGGGTTTACATGAGGTGAACTTACGACTGGTATTTATTACTACTGGTATTTATGTAGAACAATCTCTTAAAGCTTCATAAGGTTAGCTTAAAGACAACATATTAAAATAATCTCCTCCTAAGAAGTCAGTTAAATATATTTGAAATATGAAAGTCTAAAAAAAATATTGTTATTACGAGAATTAGAAGAGAAGAAGCCTAAGCGTTTGCATATCTCACCAGCAGTTTTATGTACGTGTACAAATATATTAATCACTCACTTTCACGCTATCCCTCATCTACCAGGGTAGCTCTAGCAATTAAGACATTTTGTCCCTCACACACCGGCCAAATTACAAGACATTACGTGTTAAGTGAAGGCACTCGTCGCGTTTTTTCTTGTGCAAGGAAATTGAAAATAATTCACTCCTCTGAATGGGAATCGAACCTACAACCGTCGCGTTTACTGTCAGACACACTTAATATAAACAAGAATAATGTCACGGGACAACACACTAGCCTTATGATATCATGTTCCAAAGCAATTACCGGTCGTATACAGTCAAACTAAAACTAAAACTGTATAAAATATTAATAGGTATATTTCTAATTTTGCGTTACGAAAACTACGAATGTAAGTTTAATGTGGCTTCATAATTACCCAAGTTAAAATAGATTGTGTTCAAATTGTTTTATAATTCATTAACATCACTGTGGTTCAGTAGGAACTTATCAGACGCGAGGATTGCGCATTCAAATACGTTTTAGAGGAATGTATAATCTTTCTTGACACATGGCTCTCCTTGCCTTCCCGTTTTATGTGGGATAAATCATAGAAGTGAAAAGAAAAAACTATACTTAAACTTTTATCTGTCTGTCAGTCTTTCCATTTGTCCGGACTAATCTCCAGAATAAATAGCGGAACCTATTTTAATGGCTAACTTTCACTGGAAGACAGATGAGAAAAAAATATATAAACATGGCGACTGTGGGACGCCATTGGACTTAATGAAAAAAAATTGGTCTTGAATACCACAATATGGGTATCATATTCAAGAGCTTAATACAAGGATTTCAAAGGGGTTTATCATGATTATCATTCCCATAATGAATCTTAACTTGAAAAATAGGGGTTTTTTTAATATTTTTTATTGTACTAGTGAATGTGTGTATGAATGAGTGACTATAAGGAATGAGTGAATGTAATTTCATACATTCTGAATGACTTTATAACCGTATACGCTATACGTACAAAAACGAATTAACCCCGAAGTGATCGTTTTAGCAAATTAAAACGCTACTAGTGGATGATATGCACTTTGCTCTATTGAAAGGTTATTAATCGTTTTGAAGGTACTACTTGTACGTGATATCGAGGATGGTCTCTTTAAACGTGATGAATATGGGTTCGCATCCTACCCAGGACAATGCTTATATTGAAATTATTTCTTTTTCCCGCTCTTATACACAAAGCTCAGCTTTGAGTTCAGCCATTGAATTCGCAATGTCTCAAAAGTTAGCGGAAAGAAGACAAAACAATGTCTTAAAACTCTCCACTTTTTGTGCAATTGTGTAAAATGGATATTTGAGCCAGGACTTTAAAGGTAATTTGAAAAATATTTGTATTTATAATTGAATCACGTTGTAACGTGATCATATACATTTTATTTATTTATAAAAAATGCAAAATGTTCAATTTTGTATATTTTTTACTCTAATTTATAGGCAGAAAATGGAAAACAGTAGGATTTTAACAATATCGAATTTCCTAGCCTTCTCTTAAGAAGTGTTTGCCGTAGAAAATTTTTATACAAACAAACTGTGGAAAATATGCTCAATTTAAAGACAAAATCGCATGATGATAATATATCGTTATCTGTTATTTTCTATACAAAACATGTTCTAAAAAGTACTAAATCTACTTATAAGTTCTTTTACACCGGAAACTTTTAATGTCATTAGGGTCATTAGGGTCTGACTGACCAGAATTCTGAATCATGAAGTAATGAGTCATAATACATAAGAGGTTTGAGGCCCGCGTTTTTTAAACGTGGTAAGCTCTGCTAACGCAAAAAGTTTAAGCGCGGCGTTGAGTTCCACCACTCAATACGCAGTGCCTCAAGAACTCGGCGGAAAGCGGGGGAAGTGTCCTAACACTAGGTACCCAGATTCTCTACCTTCCCTGCTATGTGCGGTATACACTGTGAAGCTAAAAAAGTTATGATATTTTATATTTTTGTAAACTAACGCCATTTTATTAACTTCTTGCTGTCTGTGTGCGTACAAACGGGTTTTTTAAACTTTTAAGTTGCTGCTTTAAAAGAGATTTATAACACGTAAAAAGAAATATTATTTTTTCTCATTTTTATATCTCACATGCCATCGAAAACACGTTGATTGTGAATGCTAGTTCAATTCAGATAAATGTTTATTTAAAAATATTTTATTATTACGCTTCAATAAGCGATGGATTCATAGTGGAAAAGGTGTGGAATAGAGAAAGATTAAACATTTTCTTAGCCTCACGCTCTATCCCACACTTAGGAGGGTAGGCAGAGGGCACCTTAGAACGTAGTGTTAAGATACTCCGTTCCCATTAAAGATTTCCGTTCCGACTTTCCGCCGAATTCTGAGGCATTGCCTGTTGAGTAGCGAAAATGAAAATATTAAATATTTCATTTGCTAGAGTTTGAATCGAATCTTTCGTATACAGCAACAGTCGCACACTTGTGCCTCGAACAGCATTACTGGCCTTAAAGGTTCAATATGTTATAAACTTATGAGTATTACAAAATTTTATTCACTATGTTTTTTTTTAATAAATAATTGATATCAACTTTATAGTAGTTTTATGTATTTATTTATAAAGTAGGTATTGGACTTTCACTTGATGGTAGCCAGATAAAGATGCTTAGAGAGCAGAAGCAATCTTGCAGCATTTTTTATATTTAGACGAGTAGAGCAAATGTACTTTTTTCATAAAGAAGTGTTGTTTATTTGTTAAGTACACATTGTTTTTAAAATTTAATTTTTCTAATTTTAAGCATTCAAATATGTTTTTTTTATGTAAGTATAAATATTTTCTATTTAATAATATGAACAGAAACAACAGATTATGAAAATAGTTGATTATCTCCGTATATTTTAAAATAGACAAATTAGTGACAAAGATATTAATTTATACAAACCTATGACAACAAATTCACAGTATAAAAACAACACATACACAATAAAATCCAAAACGCACAGAACACTTCACATTTTTGTCAAATCCAAGTTAGTCGCACTTGCTTTGTCATTTCAATTTAATTTTAAAAATATGAAATACAAGCGGAATATTTATGACGTTTTTGGCGCGAAAATACGTTTTTGACGCCATCTTTAATTCGAAACGTCAAACATTACGTCAATTGTGCGAATAATTATTAAAATTAAACACGAACGATTTAATTATTTATCACTTTTCACCAAATATTTTGTATTAGAAACGTCATTTTTAGTTTATTTTTTATAAATTTTCAAGGTATTTTTGTTTATTTTTGTTTTGCACTTAGTTTCTAAGGCGACATGATTTGCGAGAAGCCTGTTCTACTACTGACCGTTGTATGAAGAAAGGGGGTGGTAGGGTGCGATTAATCGCTAGGGTGGAATAATTTAGTATTTTTAATTATGGCGAAGTGCGTTTTTTAAATTTGTCCTGCAATGAATAATTGGGGTATCTTTCTTAATTTCTTATTTTAAAATAATATTTATCTATACATTATATTATGTAGTAAGTATAATAAATGATTATAACATGACATTTAAGTTATTATATGATTTTTTTTATCTTTAAGCCTTTTTCAGCAAGCTTTAGAAGAAGAAGAAAACAGTACTTTTTAACCGACTTCTGTAAGAAAAGGAGGTTATCAATTCGACTGTATTTTTTTTTTTTTTTTTT
>JAKRZM010000325.1:223796-247010 GCA_036379175.1 Heliconius cydno galanthus
TTTATTCAATTTAATTAAGACGAAACTTTAGGTAAATGCACGGCGTTGAGTTCCGCCACTGGACATGCAATATCTCGAAAATTCAGCGGAAGGTTGGAGACGGAGCGTTTTAACGCTAATTTCCCTCTACTTACCCTGCTATATGTGGGATACATAGGTTAAGTGTGGACTCCTCCACCGAGGCGTTAAGTTCGGTGTATAGTGCCACTCAAGACGCATTCGGCTACAGAATTCGGTGGAAAATGGGTAACGGAAGTGTCTTAATGGGATCGTAGTGTCTCAACAATAGGTCCCCAGATTCCCCTATATACCCTGCTATGTACGGGTTACAGCGTGGGCTAAAAAACCTGCTTTATTTTTTTTACAAATAGAAAACTAAATCTAACCTAAGATTTTCAGAAAGTACGAATGTTTTAGCGTACAATACATAATTTGAGTAAAACATGTGAAAGCTAGATGTCGCTACTAATAGTTTGCTTAGGTTATATGGGTGAAATATTTTTTTGAAAAAAGTATTTATTAGATATAATTTAAAATTGTATCCAAATACAAAATTACTTTGCGTTACGTTTTTATATGTCTATATATTACATACACATTTAATAATTATGAAATGTCTTTTAACAAAAGAAAAAAATATATATGCTATAGTAATAGTAGAGGCCAATCCACAGGCCACAATTGTGCGACTGTAAGCGCGACAGGTTATGGGTTCGATTGCCACTCGAGTTAATGAAATATGTAATATTTTAATTTTCACGTTCCTTTAACGAGGCAAAGCGTTGTTGACTTCCGCTATTCAACACGAAATATCTCCAGAATTTTAAGTGTCTTAATGGGAACGGAGTGTCTTAACAAAAGAAAAAAAAATAGTTATTAAATAAAACACAATTAAATTTTAAAAGCTATATTAATGTATTGAAATTATGTTTCAGCGAGACGACTAACATATGAAACTACATATGAAGTTATTTACTTATAAACTTCTAATATTAATTATAAGGCCGATATATAATATATTACTATCACATTTTATAACTATTTTTATAGGGCGCGAGTTCTTTCACCGACTGAGGTCAACGAAATGTTGACAGAATTTTAAATAAAAAAAGGATTTAATCTGAATGACATTATGTATATCAATAGTTTACATTTTGTTTTGTTAAATTACGTTAAATTTATAATTCCTTCGTGTCTTTTCCATACAACGTGACATTGGCGAAGTGATATGTGCTCAACTGGCACGCTCGGAACGCCAGATTTAAAGAACCATACCATAAATTTATAATTTGTTTGGTTTTAAGCTAAAAATGGATAAGGATAAAAACTAAATTTAAATTAATGTCAACACTCCTATAATTTGCATATTCAAATCCTAATTTAGCGAATATAATATCAATTAAAAAATTAATTTGAACATGAAATAAATTAAATTAAAAGAAATGTACAAATATACACATTAATATACAAAGTATTATTAATAATAATTAATTTTCAATATATGAAAAAAGAAAGTAGAGACTGGACTGTATTAAAAAAGTCAATAGGTTGTTTAAAAATGAATATCCATAAATACTTTTGTATTCCGATACCTTCATTCGCAAACCAGCTGACTTCATCTGACTGATATTTACAAGGGATGCCAAAAACGTCATTTTATTCAATGCAGAACACCTATTAAAAAGAGGTTATTTTTTCAGCTTCAAGCTGTTTTCCATATGAAGCAGAGTAGGTAAAGGAAGCCTAATATTAAGGAACTTCGCTCCCCGCTTATAAGCGTGGGAATCGAACCCACAACCTGTCACGTTTAGTCACACTTGTGCCCCTGCGCTACAACTGACCTTAAAAGTATGTGATTGTCTTAAATATACAGTTCAATATACTAACTACCAACGTATTTTATTTTCTAATAAGTCTGTGAAAAGTATCATAAGATTAATGCCACAAGTAGCTAAGTAGCTGGTTTGCGAATTAAGTTATCGATTTACATTTTCATTTATATTTATCTATCTCTTTTCTAAATTTAAACTTTATTTACATTTATAATAAATATTTTTTATTAATCTATGAATGAATATTCAGATATGAATTGAAATTCAATATATTGCATTCAATCATTATATATTTTATTTTTTAGGCAAAAGCATTGACTATTAGAAAAAAAACAATTCTAGGAAATATTTATACTAAATTTAAATACTAAAGTTGAACATAAAGAATTTATTTTTACAATATAAATATCATCACATTCATATAAATGTAATATAAATAAACAATATATATTTACTATTCATATATACATAACATTGCAAACTACATATTATTACAAGTTATTCACGTAAAAGTATGTTGAATTTTTATTTTATTGTATTATACATTACATTTTTAGAAAATAATCTAAAAATTAAGGACTAAAACCACAAACACTTTCTATATATTTAAAAAAATATATCAACTAATTGCTATATTATGTGAAAGAAAAACTTTTTATTGCTTTATACATAGTTTTATATTTAAAAAAGAACAACCAAAAAAAATGCACGTTACATATTTAAAGACATATTTCAAAATGGCGCCGTCAGTATTCATTGTAAGATCATTAACAAATTCCACTAATATTATATATCAATTTCTATTTCAGAAAAAAACAAAAGACAATAAAATCTAGAGCTTTCATAATTTGTTAGAAGAATTAAAAATTCTGTAAAATACTACATTCTTTGCATAATTGATTTCACTTTTCAATAACATTAATAGTATTAAAATATTATCTGTATTACTGAAAAAAAAAACAAGAAAGAAAACGGAAAGAAAGCTTTCATTATAAGTTTAATTAATTACAAATTCCATTAAAAAAATAAAATTAATTTACATTAATATGTTACATTACATATTGTTCAAAAAATGCTTCAAACTGGCGCCTTCGTTATTCTTTGTATGGTTAATTTCTGTTTCCATTGACATTTTAATATCAACTTCTATTACAAAAAAAAAGAAAACAAAAAAAAATGTTTGATTAATTTTCATATATTGTAAAATTACATTACATATCTTTCAAGACATGTTTCAAGATGGCGCCTTCATTATTCCTTGTTTGATTTATTCCAGTGTCCAATGTGTTTATTGGTATTACTTTAGTTTCAGATTCTATAGATACTTGAGAGCTTGTTTCTATGTTATCCAAATTTTGAAATAATACATTATTGGAACTAGAAGATGGATTCCTTTTGTGGCCAACTTCGAAAACTGGGTGTGGGCCTGGAAAATAATACAAACATTTTTTAGCTTCACGCTGTATCCGTGTAGCTGTGGTGTTTATTGATTAAGATTTTTTTTGTGTTAAGTGGCGAAACTCAATATCCACACTTTGTATTGATACTACAGCGAGGAAATGAAAATAATTCACTCTCCCGAATGAAAATGCAACCTAAAATTGTGCTTACAGTCTCACGTTTCCACACTTACAGTCTCACAACCCCCTAACACCATCATGTCCAGGGTAACTGAGCCCTGCATCTAGACTTATTGTTTTTTTCTACTAACTACTATAGTAGATTTTTTCTTGAACTGATTACCATTACCTTACCGCCCTGCAATCCCATCATATCCAAAAACACAGATTTAGACCTAGGCCTAAACTCGTTATTTTTTACTAGCTTACCTATCGTAGAACTTTTCCTCGAACTGGCGACCGACGCTCTACCACCCTGCAGCCCCATCATATCGGGCAACTGAGCTCTAGGTCTGGACTCATTTTGTAGGAATTTCACGAATTCCGCCGCTAAGCTGTCACTTGCGTTGGTTGAACGTACTAGACCTAGTTTTTCACATTCTGTTTGATTGAAGTCTAGAACTGTTGATAGTATTCTTAGGATTTGTGCTCTGGAAGAGAAAATAAAATTGTTTTATAACTTTTTCGGTTATTATCTGTTTCCTTTGAAACGATTGACTCATAAGTGAATGAACATTAAACATGTTTGATTGTACGCAATGATTAATAAGAGTCTAATTTTTACATTTTAACTTAAAAAACGCCTATATAATTACTATTTAAGTTAATTTTGCACAAAGTGCGTCGTCGGGTTATCAAATGTGCCGCAAATGGAAGGGTGCCTTACTAACCCAGTGTTAAGACATACCGGAGACAATCGAAACAACGACCGTCGCGTTTACAGTCAGTTGCAGAGCGTTTGCTCCTCGTTCTAATACTATTATAAATATAGTTAATCTTTTCTCACCTATTATTATTACTCTGTCCAGCTGTCATAACGTAATTAATAACTAAGTTCTTGACCAAATTCTTATCAACTTTGTCCTGTTGATTTGATATCGCATTGAAATATCTTTCTTCTGCAGCAGCCACTGAAGTTTGAAGTGCTCTTACTATAGTGATAGGAAGGGAAAAGTAATTAAAAATAGTTTCTTTATTTATTACATAAAGATAGAAAGTTGTCCCAAAAAACATTTAATAAATTCCTTTTTCAGATATTTGTGACTATAAATTATAATTATTAAACTCATTATCTTCACGTACTCCAATGATACACGAGAATTGTAATTAGTACCCACTATAATCTAATTATAAAATTATCTCGTAAAATAGAGATCATAGACAATATATTTCACAACAATTTTCTAATTTAAAAAAAGATGTTGTTGTTGCTCTTTATTTATGGCGTTCCGAGTTTAAAAAAAGAAAACATGATAGCTGTCAATATTCACAATATAAAAAAAATAACATAACAGATTAAAAAAACAAGTCAATAATATATCTACTCTCACCATGCGTATTGTAGCGACGATGCAAATGTCATCACGATCTCAAAGTATTATTCAGTCACTGGGTAGAGAACTGAAGACACTGACACAATGATGATATTAAAAAATCTTAACTTTTTCTAAAAGACAAAAGTAAAGAATCAGAGTTTTACTGCTAATAAATTTGAACAAAGTCAAAATCTCTTTAAGTATAGATTTTGAATTATTGTATATAGGAAATTTAAAAATTTAAATTTCAGCATTGGTTGAATTTGAATAAATTCAAAAGTGAAAGTGATCTTAGTTCTCATATCATTCTACCAGTACCTGAAGTAATACTCAGAGACAATGAGACGTTCTTCTTTGGAGATCTAGTCTTCTACTGGAGGGATAGCAAAATTAAAAAGTATTCAAAAACATGATATTCAAATAAAAAGCTATGATAATTACGTGATATACGATTTTTTTAACTGTGTCATAGTTAAAAATTAAATAAAGATTTTTTTATTATTGTAATATCACGTTTTTAAATAGTATCAAACAAAAAACATCAAAACAACAGATAAGTGCTACAAAAATGCAAGTGCAAAACGAATTTAATGAATTTAATAATGCAATTTGTATCAAAAATTTCAGATCATCCACTTAACACAAAACTATTTTATAATACACACAAAATTATTTTGAAATTTCTGAACTTCTTACTACACAATAAAAAAAAGCAAAAAATAACATTAGAATGGTGAAAAAAAACAGACGTCACGATGTGTTATACCTACTCCTCAATCAAACCCCATATGGTAATCTGAGTTGAACGCGACCGGCTGTCAAAACTAACAAGTGGCTGTACTGTCACTGTCAGCTTGACAGTTCGCGATGTCAAGAAGACTCACAGTTACCAAATGAGATTAGACCGAAGTCGGTGCAAGCTTGGCTCTTGACTTCTGAGAAAGCATTATACATACATACAAATACGTGTGAATGAATCTTTATTTTTTATATGAAAAATACAATAATGAAATATTTCTGATTTATATGAAAATTTTAAATTATAAAATATGAATTTATTTCAATATGTTAAGTATATACCAATGAACATAATTTTTAAATTGATATATATGTATAATTATTAATTTAACTTTGAGACTATTATATGTAAAAAAAATGAAAATAAAAATAAAGATTCATATAATAACTACAAAATAACATCGATTCAATTTCTATAGAAATTCATTAAACAAAACAAAAAACAGAACAGACAAGACAGAACGAGACACACGTTTAAAGCAAACTCAATGATTGCGTTAACTTTTTATTATATGAATAGTGACGGTGAATAATAATATAAATCGTAAATAAATCATTATTTATTATAAACATATAACATTTATAACAAATAATGATTTAAAAGTAAATAAAAGCCTTATTAAGACAGTCTATGTATTTTTAATTATAACATGAATAATTTAAATTCAAAATAATGCTTTTGAACAATTATTTTAATAATAATGTACATAGCGTAATTATTTTTTTTTGTTTTCGCTTTTATGTCGTATACTGTCATGTATTTACGGTAGTACGGGGTATGCAAATAGAATCTAGTGCTAAATCTATCCTAGTTGAATGGTGAAACCCAACGCCGAATTAATAAATAGTGAGATATAAAAAAAATATTCACCAACACTACTTATATATTATACATGTACATACATATATTTAACATTTAACTTACGTGTGTCTGTTTGTTCGAAGTAATGCGACACTCAACTTTATACCAACTGATAACCTGGGGGTGAACGACCCCAGAATTACCAGCTGATATTTAGTCTAATGTCGAATTTTCTAAATTTCATCCAAAAAATTGTAACAATTCATTAAATCTTATAAAAAAGTAAATCTAAATTATGAAAAAACTATTTTTTCCTACACTACATACTACATTAAACTATACTAAAACTACAAAGAATTTAAAAGGATAAATTTTAGTTATGAATATGAAAAAAACATGGCAAACGTTAATGTTGGCCGACCGTCGTTGCGCAGGGGCACAAGCATGCGACAATAAGGACGACGGTTGCGGTTCGATTAACACTTGGGGAAATTAACTATTTACTAATTTGATTTCGTCGGTCAGGCAACGAGGCAAAGTGCGGTGTTGAGTTCCGCCACTCAACACGCAATGACAACATAATTATATACAAATAACTAATCGCTGTCTGTACATCAAAGATATGGCAAAATTTACTATCCGGGACATTAATAATGAAATAGAACAGTGGTATTGACAGCTTTTGTCTGTGTGTTTGTTCACGCTAATCTCAAAAAAAGACTTACCCGATTTTAAAGCAGTTTTCACTATTGCATTTTGGCAAACTTCTCTTAACATTTAGTGTTTGTTTTATTTCGATTACAACAAAATAAGTGTCTTATTGAATTGTTGAAACTTTAGCTATCAATGTATGGATATTGTGTCTAAAATGATAATGTTATTATCACGAAAGTAATTCAGACGAGATTCCATTAAGAACATTCTGATTAGGTTAGACAATTGTACTTGTGTACAAAAAAGGTACATATATTATTTTATTTCTTTGCTTTTTTGTAACTTTTTGCTCAATTTTCGAGACAGTATTGACGTATTGATTCGCGAAAGTTAACACCACTCAAATATACTTTATCCTTTTAAAGTAAACAGATTAAAGAAAATCAGCACAAATTATTATCTACAAATCTAAAATACTAAAAAAGTTTACCTTGTTCTTTTAAATCGTTTATTTGCGCCGTCTTAGTTTCAACCTGGTCGCCTAATCTTGTGGCGGCTTGTAGACCAGCTATCGAATCTTCTAATTTTCTATTTAGACGTGCAATTTCCTTTTGTAAATTAACATTTTGATTTTTAACATCCTCCATTTTGTTACGTATTTTCTCTGTGGCCGCGTGTATGTCTCTTTCTTTGTCTGTAATAGTAGAATTGAAAATTACAAAATATGATTTTAGTTCAGTTTATTTTCAAGTACCTTTTTTATAAAAAGTTAAAAAAATATATTTCATCGTTTCTTCTTATTTTTGTTAAACTTTCTATCCTGGTTTCATTTTTTTATTATTTTTTATTAAAAACTCGTGCTATAATCATAATAACCTTAGGTGAAAATTTAATAAAATAAAAAATAAAGCAATAAATAGTTTTCAAAATGATACATACATACTACATTTTTTGTTTTAATTAACTTACAACTTCTTAACTTAAATTAATATATAAACTAAAATAAATTAATACGTAAGACCTGCAAAATATAGAGCAAGAATTGTATACAAAATGCGCATTATCATTTACTAAATCCTTAATAATGTTACAACAGAAGAAGAATTTGTATTTGAATCAAAATTTCTTAGTAATAGAATATTACAATAGTTTAAACTTATTATAAATCATTGAGAATAATATTAAACAGGCTTTTTAGTTTTCGCGTTTTACTTTATTAAAACAAATATATTCTATTTAATAACCCTAACTTACCCAATTGGAACTGTTCCAAAACAACTTGCAAATTAGTTAAAGCAGCCTCACTCTTGCTTTTCGCGTCTTCAGCATCACTCAACCGCGTTTGTACTTCTTCTCTTTGCTTTTCTAATAACTTAATTTGATTTCTCAGTGTTTCCACTTCTTGATTTGCACGAATACTGTGGAATTGTACAAAAAATGTGATTAGTAATTTATATTTAACAGTCTCTAACAACGAGTACGAATGGTCAAGATTGTATTGACACTATTATTGTTTAGCCACAATTGCCCCACGGCAGTGTTAGTATATCAAACAAGAATTATCCATCAGCCATTTACCAAACCCATATTATAAATTAGTATTTTTATGGATTTTGCAACGATTGCACGAAAGAATCAAATTTTTTTTTATTTCAGATTCTATCATCTATTCTATATTCAAAAACTATTAACCTAACTAATATTAATTACTAACTTACCTATTACTTGTATAAACAGTGCTAGTCTGTTTCGCCCTTTCCTCCACTTGATGCAACCTCGCCTGACACTCAGTTAGCTTTTGTTCTGACGTCATTAGATCCTGTGTATAATTATCTTCCATCTCTACCAAATGATGACGTAGCCTTTCTAATTCGCGAGATGAATTTTGTTCTTGTTCTGACAACTGTGAAATAAGTATGTATCTTCACTCTCACGCTAAGGAAATATTGCATTACCTCGGTGGGAATCGAACCCTCAACCGTTGACAGTCAGATACTTTGATGTGTGTCTGCTCATTAAATATTATTACTATTTCATTAAATATTATTTTTTACAATATGAATAAAAAAAACCAAATTAATTATCGCTTAGCATTAAAAAAATCTAGGAAAGATTTTTTCGAACACTTGATTCATCTAACATATAAATTTATTTGCCTACAAAATTTTAACTCACCTGTACATTTTCTGCCGTCAATTTCTTAACAGTATCTAATTGTATCGTTAAATTCTTGTCTAAATCTTCACATTTCTTCGTTAGGTGCTTTACTGTTTCATTTGTATTGACTAATTCTGATTTCAATTTCTCATATTCATATATATTTTGATTTAAGCTCATGATTATTTCATCTTTTTCTTTAAGAGATAAAATAATAGATTCACAATTGGAACAATTTTCAGATTGGTTCTTTAAAAAGTTTTCCTTTTCATCTAATATTCTTTTGAATTCATTAGTTTGTTCTAACAAAACATGGTTCAGCCTTTGAATTTCATTATGGTATTGTATACTTTCGTTATGTTTCAAATTCACTAAATTAATTAACTCTGTTTTTTCTACATTTGTATTATTTATCGCAGTTTGTAATTCTGTACATGTATTCTCTAACATTGAAGTTTTATTCTTTAATACAACAAACTCATTTAATTTTAAGTGCAGGTTACTTTTAGCNAAGTATTATTTTTTTCTAAATCTAAATGGAAAGTAATAGAATGTTACACTAGAGTGTAAAATATCGACACATTAATATTCTTAGAGCGTTGTATGAAATGAAATCTTGCGATATATATTTCCTTGAAAGTTACCTATGTGGTTTTGCATAAACGCTTTGAAGTACCTAATAAACATTTGAAGTAGGTAGGTACATACAGATTTCATTTATTTTACAAGTATATCCTCATAGTCATATGCACATCTCGATAACGCGAGAACCAAACATATTGTATTTTTAAAAAATATTAATAGCTACACGCATTATCCCGCATACAGCAGAGTAGGCAGAATGGATCTTGTGTTAAGACACTCTTTTCTCTTCTTTCCCCCTAATTTTTGAGAAATTGAATATTGAGGTGTGGAATTCAATTCAGTTAAATTGTCTTTTTATTAAGGCGAGGACATTCCCCCAAGTAGGAATCGAACCCTCAATCATTGCATTTACAGTTAGGTCACTGTGCCGCTGCGCTACTACGTACTATTTTAAATATACCCATGTTTTTTATACAATTTAATTGTTTACTGTAAATTAATTTTCGAACAGTATATACTTAGTGGTGGAACCCAAAGCAGCGCTGGTTTTTTGTTCAAACTAAATAGAACTAATTTAAATACAATTATTATGTTGAGAGGAAATCGAACCAATAACCATTGCGTATAACGATCAAACACTATACAACACCTCAACAGTACCAAGCTCAACGTTTAGTTACCTAGACTTCATAAACCCAAGATTACCTCAGTATATGTAAACAGTATAAACCTATACGTAAATAAATATGTATACAGGTTGTTCAAATAAGATCTTCATTTATTGTGAAATGGCACTATTCATTAGAGTCCCATTGTTATATTGTTTNCAAAGCTTCGTCTTTCTCTTTGCTCAACTTCAATAACTCTTCTTGATTTTGATTACTACTGATATTGGTGTTGTTAAGCTGTTCTGTTACTTCTTGCAGAGAAGATTGCATTTCTTCTAATTTATCATTTTTATCTTGGACCATATTATCCAACATTTTAACAGCGTTTTTTAGTTTTATCATATCCGCTTTAGTTGTACATAAGGTAGTGTTTAAATTGTTGATGACGAAATCTTTTTCAGCAACAATAAGATTAACAAGTGTCTCAAATTCATCTTTTAAAACTCCAATTTTACTGGTGATAGCAGACATCGTTTCTTCAAGATGCCTCTTTTTATCAAAAAGTTCTTTATTTTCATCTTTGAAGGCCTGAAATTTAGAATCATCCTCGTGAGCTTCATGATGATTAAATGTGTTATGTTCACTTGGTGATACTTGTGCACTCTTCAAATTAACGATGTCGTGGGTCAAAGCGTCTACTTTCTTTTTGATTATGGAATTTTCCTTGATAATATCATTTAATTTGGTGGCCATATGTTTTTTCACTGTTAAAACTTTTTCTGCATTTGTTGTACATGCGTTGAGAACTTCAGTCTCTTTAACTTTATCTCTAAGAATAATGATTTCTTTCTCAATATTTTTCTTTTCTTGAATAATATTTTCTAAGTTATTTTCTAAATCGCGTAATTTGTGGTCCAAGCATATATTGACTGATTTAGTTTCATTACGAGAATCTGTAATTTCTAAAATTTCCTGTTTTAGATCATCTACCTGTTTGGTAAGTAGTACTTTATCATTTTCAAGTATATGAATATCAATCACTAGCTGCTCATTTTTGGAATTTGCGGAACTTAAACGTTTCTTTAAGTCATCAGTTTCGTCTATGGCCTTTTGAAGTTTATCATCAAAAGTAAAATTAGCAGTACTTTCCAATTCTTTCACCGCTTCTGTTTGCGTCTTACATATCCTTAATTCATTAAGCATAGAGGTATATTTATTTTTCATATCTGTGAGACTTTCTTGTAAAATTTTCTTTTCATTTTGAACTTCTGCAAGCTCTTTTTCTATTCTTTTTATTTCAGACTCAAAGGTTTTGTTAATTCTATTGCAATCAGCTAGCTCTGTCTCTAATTTTACAAGATTATCTTCATGAGTTTCAATAATAGGTTCTAGCTTTGATGTGTTTTTTAATGTTGCTATTTCTGATATAAGAAAGTCGTTATTCTTTTTCATTTCTTCTAGTTCACGCTCCAAATGTTGTATGTCTGATGTGAGATATTCATTTTCAGTAGTTACATCTTCAATTTGAGCTTGTAAATTATTTACATTTACATTTTTCTCAGAAAGTTTTTGCTGTAACACGTCAATATCATTTTTGAAAGCATTTATTGTTTTGAACACGCTTTCTAATTTATGCATTACAATATTATCAGGCCCAGAAGACATTTCCCCTACGTAATCTATTGGTAAGTCAAAACTTACATAACGATTATAAAGTTGTGTTATTTTATCCGCTTTTAAAACTTTAGATTCTACGTTATTGTGGCTATCTGTTTCACGTTGAGCAAGCTGTCGTTTCAATTCTTTTATATCTCTTTTCAAGGTTTCTATTACGCCTTTCGCATTATCATCAATATTTATTTCATCCAAATGTTCTTGGTTAGAGTCTCGTCTGTGTTTGAGTTCATGAATTTCTTTTAATAATTCCTCGTATTTTTCTTTCGGAACCAAATTCGATGCTTCTGTATATTTAGTTGCGATTTCTATGTCATGTTCTAATTTAGTAACTTGTTCTTGAAGTTTAAAAACTTCTTCATGTAATTCTTGATTTTCTTCTTGAAATTTCTCAGCATTTTCCCTTAACACACTATGTATCCTTTCCAAATTCAAATATTTTTGGTGTAATGTTTCATAATCAGATCGTGTTGCTTTGAAATTTTCTATTTCTTGATCTCTTTCACTAAGTTTTTGTAATAATAACTTTATTTCTGCAGAATACTCTTCGTTGGAACTTTTTAACTCTTCATGTTCATTTTTAAGAACTTCAAAGTTTCTCTGTAACTCTTTCTTCAGCGTAAGAAGTTTTTCCATCGCAACCTGATGTTGATTATCCAAGTCATCTAAGCTACATGTCAAATTATTATTTTCTTCTCGAAGTCGATTGATTTCTTCATCATTATCTACCTTCTGGTCGATGCTTTCTCTATCTCTTATGTTGGAAAGTTCATTTTGCAGAGCTTGTATTTGTAATTTGTATTGTTTTTCAACATCGTGGTCGATTTTCGACGCCTGTGGTGGTGGATCCCAATACCACGATGATTCTTCTTCCTTGACGCCATTTTTACGTGAGAGTCTCTGAAAAGAAGAAAACAAAAATAAATATCCAATATTGAAAGAAATAATACTACGTAACGAAATTATAATCTACATAATATATCGAATATTTTTTTCTCGAAATAACCTTCAGTCAATAAATTATTCAGTATCAAAAGGAGCACTCGATGATAGCATAATATTAAGCATAAAAAAACTTCATAATTAGTCGATTTTTAATTGAAGTTTTAATTGTTTTTAGATAACATATAATATTTTAATTATTTTATGATAATTGAATCGTTTAATTATTATTATTTGGAAATAGATTTGAGTGTTCGGTATATAGAAGGAAAGGCAAAAATAGCTTATTATTAAAACTTTTTGTGCCTGTGCAAGATACTGCACGTTTAGTAGCGGAACTAAACGAAGCCCATTCAGCAGTTCAAGTGTAAGAAAATAAAAGTAATTCATTTCCTTGAATTATCTTGGGGATCGGACATTATTGCGAAAGCCACGATCATTTACGCTGCATCCATCATAACATGGCAGGCTAAGGGAACCAAGTGTTAGAAGTGTTAGAACACAGTCCGTTCCCCACTTTCAGCTCACTTTTAGGGATATTGTACAATACAACCGTCGCAATTAAGGCAAAAGCGGCAAAGTAAGCCGGTGTGACTTTGACTTTTGACTTTAATGTTATTAGATACGAAAGTAATTTAGATGAAAAAAAAAAAAACATTTTACAGAACAAGCTCGCGAAACAGCGAGCGGATGGCTGGTCGTAGTTAAAATTTTGCTAAAAAGTTAACTAAGACACAAAACTAACACTAAATGCCTGCCTGACAGAACTTTTTATAGTAATAAACGTTTAAGCAAACACGATAATATGTTATCTTCAGTTTATGGCATACTGACTCACGTAACAGACATACATACAACTAATAAGCAGGTTTCGTTCAATTGTTAAGCTTCGAATAGATCCAAATCTGAGTTCTACAAGGTATAAAAGATCAATAAAGAAATTCAATATTTAAGTTAAAAAGTTCCTTAATGATATTGCACTGTGTTCTTTACAACGAAGTGTCTTACCACTAACATCTCAGTTGACAGAATATTTGTGAAGATAGAAAATAAACAAAAAGAGAAACAATATAGACAAATACTTAATGCAATATGTGTCTTTAGCGAGTGTAATTTCCTTAATCAAAGTATGGCATCAGTAGGGATATTTATTGATATTTTTGTACTAATATCTCTAATTTTAGACAAATTGCGTAGATTTTAGTTTTAAACATTTTAGAAAAACCGATGGTTCGAAGAACACTACGTAGTAAGTACGTGATCACGGCTAGACTGTGATTTTCAGTTTTCTACCAGAAGGTATTTTGTAAAAGACGTAGAAAAATAAGTATGTACGTATGAATATGAGAACATTTCCATATGTATTTACGTAATAACAGAAAGTGCTAGTATATAGGTAGGTATATGTAAAGTATTTAAAATAGAGCTAATATATGCTTGTAGGTACAAAGATAAGAGACATATAGTTCAAACCGGTTTTTTTTAAAGTTTCTGCGGCAAGTGACGCGGAACACCGATAAAGCCGGTGGTAACAAGTACGAAGTGTTTAACTATATTTGAAATTACACAGCAATAATACAATATATAAAATTAGGTACATCTTTTTAAAATGAACATGGCTAAGAATAAATTATTTGAAAATATTTTAAATTGTTGATTAAATAAACAGGAAAGAGCTTGAAGTAGTTAGGTATATTTTAACATTTCCTACAATTTATATATGTATCCATTAAATATTTAGCGGAAAATGGAGTGTCCTATCACTAAGCTCTACCTGTTATATACGGGGGAGCTAAAATAATTTTGTTTGAGTAATCCAAAGCCACAGTTTTATAATAGATATACTAGTTGTTTCTCTCAACTTGGAACTGGGAAATCTCATTGTGGAAATGGAAAAGGTCGTTTTTCCCCGTTTCGAAAAATCCTATCTTAGTGCTCCCTGCACTCATTAACGTACCTACATGCCAAATTTTAACTCTCTAAATCAATTAGTTTTAGCAATTGTCTTCAATATCTCGCGCGGTGTTGAGTCAGCACGAAATTTCCATGGAAAGTGGAAAACGGAGCCTTTCCTTTTCCTTACCCCCTACCTAAAATGTTTTCTTTTAAGTAACCTACGTTTGCGTATAGAAACGTTTACAATAGCAACACTTTTAAGTGCAGGAATTTCAAAGCTAACATAACGGTCACCGCAGGGGCATTAAGATACGTTATCTCTTATCTCTTATCATTGTCCGCACTGAGTAAACCGAGCTTAGGTGTAGCAATACTAAAGCTACGTTTCTATGTACTTGCTTGCTCTACAATTGTGGGAGACAAGGTTATATGTTTAAATATTGTTTTAATAAATAACTTTTTTCATTTCCTGAGTTCCATGAAAAAAGTAAAAAAAAATTAAAGCCTTTAAAAAAAATATTGAAATTTTCAGAAATATTTTTATTTTTGGCATATTATTTTAAATATTTTAGCCTTAATGTTTTTTTCTTTATTGTTTTAAGTATTTTAGTCATTTTTATTATAATTCATTTGTCTTATAGATTTTCATTAATTCTAAACTGCGGGGACCACAAATTTTTATTCCCTTTTGCCTACACTGCAGTGCGTTTGCGTTCTGCCAAAGAACTTATAATATAAAAAACCTTTCTAATATTATGAATAGCATTTCTATATTCACAAGTTGGTAAAGTCAACACCTTGGTCTCTGCTCGGGTCATTTGCCCCACAAATCAGGAACCTAGCTTGATCTAGGCACTGTTAGGTGTTTTATAGGCCATTGTTGGAGCACGGAATGCCTTATTGTGGGTGCATGACTGGTTTACTTAGAAAACTAATACATTATGTGTTAGTTTATTACTAATTATAACTGAAGCACTAAACTAAACGGCCAAGTAATATTTAAATATGTATATAGGATACATAACCTACTCTATTAGATTCCGTGTTCGATATGAAATTTTACAAATAAGACATCATTACTAATATTTATTATATTCTTTGCAATATTTCTGAATTTCAAGCTTTTTGTAGATGAGATCTAGTAATACACAATTGACTAAGTAAATTTCTGCCAGTTCCCAATTTTGCATTTGGTGTGAGCTCTATCTATATTAAAACCTATAAAAAACCTATATTACAAAACACTTACAAAAAATTGTGAAAAAAATGTGTGAAAGTGCAATTCAATAAATTTTCGTTCAAACTAAATATTGATTGTCTTAGCTCTAAGTAGACTTCAAATAAATTAATTACAGCATTAGTTACTTCCACAGATTCAATATTCATGTCAAAAATTCCATTCTCACTTGGACAGCAATCTATCCAAACTTCACGGTACTTCATAACGTTAGTAAGTCCAACCAAAGGTCTGTCTCGACAACAATGGTTTTAAAACAGTAACATTCTACGTTGCGTGTACGGGAGAACGACAGTTGCGCAAGCGCACTTCAATTATGGAAATTTGAAGAATCCACGGGAACCCGGTCAAGGCATTTCTTTGGCTGGCTTGTATTATTTCAAACGAGCTGCTAATGTTAGATTTAGTTGTATTTGTCATTTAATAGTCATAATTGGTCAATTTTCTAACAAAAATGTCGCCAGCTTTAATGTGGGGTGGGATGTGTGAATATAGGTAGTAATCGTTACTAGCCTGTTTAAGATTTCTACAAATTCAATATTCATTATCTTCTAATTAATGAGCTTTTTCCCGATAACAGGGTAGGCCGAGGGAATCTATTATTAATATATTAATCTACTATAAATTTTCGAGCGCATTGCGTTTTGGCGATATTCACTTCATTCATAGATTATTAAAACAGCATCTCAAGATCAACCCAGGGTTGAAAGCAATTTATAAATTTGGGCCTTAGTGTAGGAGAGTGGAGAAAAAAAAATAATTAATAAGGAAAATAGGACCCAATACATCTATTGTATCAAGATAGCACCACATAAAATACATACCTACATAAAATTACATAATATAAAATATTAAAAATAATCCTATTACAGCTAAACTAACTAACCAATCCTATTACGGCGATCAATATTTATTTTTGAAAGTAACCAAATAGGGTCATTTTTAACTTTTAACTAACTTGACCTTAATTAAGTTGTTAGTTAGAAGAGGTTTTAACGCGAGTATTAAATTTAAACGTTTAACGATACTATAAAATGGACGTAAAGCATTTATTCCCATGACCTGTAGCGTCGCAGTATGAAAAACTAATTCATTATTGGAATAAGGTGTTCACTTATTATATGAAAACAAAATCTTTGCCTTTATTGGGATCTTGCTTAAGAAATGCAATTATAATATTTGATTTTTTAATGTTATTTGCATACTAAAGAAAGAAAAAGTTTAGAAGAGTGCATGGACAGTTTGCTATATATTTTTAATTTCTCCTAATTAAAACAGAACATTTCTCTTCTCCACTTCAAAAAAAATCAATAAAAATAATCTCAACAAAACCTGAGTGATATCCCTGAAATGCCACGTCGAAGTCACTTGGAGGAGATGACAAAAACCAAATATAATCTTTTCCACCTTCATGTTTGCACCATCACATTTAAAAACACGAGTCCCATACAAATCTGTATGAATCACAATCACCTAAGTGTTATTTAAGCTATTGACGTACATTGTTGGACTATCATGACTTATTATTACGCTCTGAAAATTGTATTACATTTATGTATACACGGTTGGTTTCATCTGTCATTTCACTTTTCAATATAATATTTTTGTATTGTTACAACTATGGTATAGACACTGATTATTTCACTGTCCACGAATCTGAAGCTACCGTAGAAATAGTTAAAGCTGTATCGAAATTATCAATTATTTTTCGGTAGATAATTATAAATGAATTAACTTTTAATCCAATTTCTTTATAACCTTCATAATTATTGATCAAACCTAAATTCTAGATAATCTAACACTGAACAATAGCTAACGCTACCACACACTGGCAGCTAGGCGTCCAGTTTTCAAAACATAGGCTTTGTATTACCTAATGTTGAATGTTGTGACTAAATTAAGATGAAACTATTTAGAAGAATAATACTATTGTCTCATAATGTCGCAATTGAATGACATGCACTGACTATAAACTGTATAACATATGAATAAATGATTACTTGCATTATTATTTGGGCCTTGTAACTTGGCAATACCTGTTGAACAAGTAGGACGTCGATACGTAACGTGTCAAGCGTTAAAATTTGTGTTGGATATCTATTAAATAATAATTATAATTTTTCATTCTTCCCTCTTAACATATATCTATTTAAACAATCTACAAGATCAAGTCCTTTTTGTTATCAAAATGATTCAAAGTAATCATTACAAAATGTACAGTCATGAAGAATATAATGATTTTACTGATTTTCCTTCAACATTTAGTAGAAATCCAAAAAATAATTTATATTAAAAACTTATTTCGTCGATACTCCTTTTGTTCCTTACTTTTTTTGTGATTTGTATTCTTAAATTAAAAAAGTGAATATAGGTAATGGTTACAGCAAATTAACAATAAGATTTAGTAAGTGTATATAAGTGTAAAGGTGTCCCACAAGGATCCTTATTCTAACCCGGAATATATCTATTATATAACAATGAGCATGGATAGTCATTAAAGATAATCAAATAGAATCAATTTCACATGACTTAGCGTCCTTCGCGACTGCAACAGCGGAACGATTCGCGTGCAAGAGCAAACGTTTAAGCGAATTAAACTATATTTATATCTGAATACAGTTCAATTTCAAATGATAATAGAACTATGACGATTTACATTATCATACTAAAAAAGGCTTTGCTGATATCGAAATAAAGTCGATATTCGATAGAAACCAGATACATCAAGTAAATACTATTGTACTTCAAATGCAGTTGTGACAAAGGTCATTCTCATACGACGTGTTTTCTTATTGCAAGAAGAAATACTAAAAACTTCTAATGACACGTTTGGAGGTCTCTATACGACCGAATATCTTAAGTCTAGTGTAGATTTAAGGGATTTTCAACCTTATTCATTAAAATTAAAGTTGAAAATGAAGTGGAATGTAATAAGATATGGATGTATGCAGATGATTTTACGCCCGGTCCATTCACAGTGCACGGGCCAATGTCACTTTGTCGGTATGTGATTGACGGTTACTCGTTCCTGGAGGCTGTATATATTTTAACAATCGCCTACAATAGACAACGCTATATAAAGAATATTGTATTTTTTTATTTCTCAATTTCTTTTCAGAATTCAATCAATCAATTCAATCAGCTTCACGATGTATTCCGCACACAGCAGGGTAGGCAGAGGGAACCTAGTGCTAGGACACTCTAGTTCCCCACTTCCTTCCAAATTCAGGAGGTATTGCGTGTTGAGTGGTAGAACTCAACGCCACGTTTTGCCTAGACACCAGAGCGAAGGAATGGAAATATAAACGTAAATAAATATTTTACTTCCTCGAGTGAGGATCGAACCCACAACCGACGCATTACAGTCACACTCTTGTGCCGCTGCGCCTCGACGGCCTCTAATTTCAATTCAATCTCTATTTCTTTTCTATGGCAATAATACATTTGGCACAATTTAATCATTATTGACAAACCCGCAGTAAAATTTAAAAAATGCACTTAAATACCTGCAATGATGATGATTAATCATTTTAATTGCATACTTAGTTAGCTATTTCAGAATCTGAGGAAAAGTTACAAAACGATTTTTAAAACCTAACTTATATTACTTTTCGTATATTCTACGAATATTTCGAATAAATCGATTAATTATTATTATACATAAATTAATGTACATATTTTTTACTTTCTATATTTTTATTATCTCTATTGTTTTATTACTATTAATATCTATAAATTAAAACAGCATTACTGTATAGTTTTTTTGTAGCTGCCAATTGTCATTGTATTAACTTAATAATATATATTTAAGAATATTACCACATCATTTTATAAAGAAAATCTGAATGTGTAAAATCAAATCAAATAAATAATAATAATATAAGTTTGATTAAATATTACGAATGATTCATCAAAAATAATAAGTTATTATTAGTTGTACCGATATCAAATACTAAGGTGATGAAAAACCAACGACTACAAGTTCAAATCTAACTTTAATAATGTAGCAGGGTAGGCAGAGGGAACCTTGTCTTAAAGACAATCCATTTCACACGCACTGTGCAAATTTTGAGACATTGTATATTAAGTGGCGAAAAACAACTAACATTGTCTTGTTACCAAAGGGAACTTGGGAATTCCAGAAGGGGAATACGAAACCACAACTGACACAGTCAGACACTATGCAGATCTGCCACGTATTATATCGATATATAAATTATTTCTCTGTATCTGTCGTATGATAGTTTTATGACATTTTATATGACTAACAGATGTTGTTCATGTTTATTATAAAAGATTATAAAAGGTTACTGAGGTTTGAAACATTATTTATATGATTAAAATTTTAAAGTACTTAGAGCTAAAACAGAATAACAGAAATTAACATACTTACTAAAAATTACTTGAAGTAATGTTTTTTTCTTTACTTTCAATAATGATTTATTTATTTACCGCAAAGAGCAGGAAAGGCACACGTCCGAATCTACCAAGCGGGATAGTGGAATAGCTCAATCATAATATTGATAAACGTCCATATTTAAAAAAAGATACCTACTTGAAAAATAATATTATGTAATTTTTGAGTACAAACTTATTTAGCTGTATTTGATAGTTATTGTTTGATTAAAAATCGGTTAAAGCGGAAGGTTTTTTTAAGATTCTTAAAAAACTTTAATAAAGTTTAATATTTCAAGTTTAAGCTTTATTAAATAAAACACCTCCACACTGTATTTCGCATATACCCTACCGTGGGGTAGGGTACAGCCCAATTTCCAAATATTTCAAATATACATAAATAATATTTAATAGGCGCTATGACATAAATGACAATAGCGTTACCCATCAGCAATACAGAAGTATCGTGCGTAACGGAAAGTCCACAAGTCGGTCATGGTGAAGCGTATTTTATGCTTCGAATTATGATCTGTGGCCTTGGTGCCACCATAAAAACGCCATAGATGCATTATGCACGTTGGTAATTTTTCTCAATTGATAGTTACATTATGTTTACGTGGCTCAGGTAAAAAATATTCTATTTATAGAATGATTGTAGATGCTAATTTTAGTTAGCCATTTTGACTAAAATACTAAGTAAAATAAGGGAAGTTTAAAGAAAAATACATTTTTAACAGTTTTTTCTGTCACATTACATTCTTTCGCAAAATACATACCAAAGTGACTTTTCTGGTAGCGATATTGGTGGCACTTCGACATAGTGGAAAATCAGTAACTTTTAATATTCTATAAAATGTCTTTATTCAAGAACTTATTGTTGTATTAAGACATTTGGCTGTACGAATATGAAGATGAGGATTATTAAATTACTAATGGTTAAATAACACTCTAAAATGATTAGTCGAAAAGAATTCTGTTTTTATTTTACAAACATTTCTGTTTCCATTATTACTAGCAAAACATTTGTGCCTCATCGTCACAACGTATCCATTATAAACATAATTAGCACCTACACTGTATGTAAGTAAGTACAAGGCTACGATTATCTGTGACAGATTTACGTGTCAATCTTTTCTTTCAGTTATACGCTGTATTCTGCACATAGCAGGGTAGGCAAAGGGAACTTGGGAACCTAGAGTTAAGACACTCCGTTCTTCAATTTCCGCGGAATTCTGGATCCTGTCGCGATAATAGTCACATACTAGAGAATTTGCGCCACGACTGAACTCACGTTCGTGTACAATCGATTTCTAAATAATATATGAGACTAGTACAAAGCAGAAATTTTGCATGCAGGTTCCTTGATGTAGTAGAGCACTAAGAAAAGATCTCCCGAAATTTCCATTGAATAAAACGGTATCCCCGGGAAAAAAAGGGGATTATCTATTTTACATAGTAATATTGCTGGCGACGACTAGTAGATATTTATATACGAGTATGTATGTCTGCGTTTGACAATCACATTACCTAAGAGGCTAAGAGTAACGTTACATTGTTACACCGCAAATTATTCGACTTCAATGGCAACCGCCGTTTATTTTACTTTCAAGGCGACGAAAATCCATCATGAGTAAAATATCAATAAATTATATAATTTCAAAACATAAACACATATCGTATCTCCATATTCAGCTCCTGGCTGTACAAACAGAACGGCACAGATCGGAACTACGGGTCGTAGAACGTTCAATTTTGGCATGTAGATCCATCCATCCTTGGATTTAGAGATTAAAAATTCTATAGTAACGGAAAAAACTAAATTTCACGTAATTCGGCTGGGGCTGGCTACGGGCTGGTTCATAGGCTGGTAGCATATTATATTAAGTAAGAATTCTATATTCAATACACGAGAGAAACTCTAGACTAGAGCAAATAACGATAAGAAATAAGAAAGTTTTTTTGACCTTTTAATCAAAGTACAAGAATTGAACTGACTACCCAACAGGTACAAAGCCTTCGACGGTACCAGTCTACCGGGTCAACGACTAAAAGAACGTAGATAATACGAATATGTCAAATTCACTTTCAACCACCGTGGTACGCGATACGCAAGTATTTGAATAGACAAGCTACACCTCAGCTACTAATGTTACACCTAGTGACCTGACATGTCTAAACTAATGAAAATTTACTATAAACTATAATGTGTCATGATAAAGTTAAAAAAAAGTTCATCATAAAGGATGTATGTATGTATGTATGTATGTCCCAAACAATAAGTTTTTTTTTAGATATATTTTTATAAATCTTAGGATAACGGAGCCATAAAATCTCTCTGTGATAAAGATAATCGTTTTTCTATGTATCGCGCATGGCAAGGTAGGCAGAGGGAACCTATGAATGTGTTATGACTCCATTCCCGTTATGTTACTTCCGTTTTATAAAACAAAAAAAAAAAACAAATTTAAGAGTGTGAATTATATATCCAGCAGGGTAGGCAGAGAGAACCTAATGTTACGACACTGCCTTTCCCACTTTAACGGAGTAAAAAGCTTCAGCTGGTAGTTTTAATAAGTGTATACAGGGTACATTGCCTACCTATCCTTATAAAAGCATTAAGTAAAGATATAGATATAAAAGTTTGACTGTAAAGGCGACGGGTACGGATTCAATTGTTACTCGGAAGAATAAAATATTCT
>JAKRZM010000325.1:250959-268154 GCA_036379175.1 Heliconius cydno galanthus
GATAAATCATTTTTTATATGGAATTGTAAAGTTAAGAATATCGTGTATTCTTCATAAATGTTGTAAATTCCGCACTGTCGTAAGTACTAGTTATACATAATGCGAAAAATTAGACAAGCGCGAGTCGGGCTCGCTCACCGAGGGTTCCGTACAAAAATTAGCTGTCTCGAGCTTTTTTCTGAAATTCAAGCCTAGCCTTAAAATGGAGTAAAATTTGGTATTAAAACCAAATTTTACTCCATTTTAAGGTATTTTTTTAGGATTTAATCACAAATTTCCTAAACTAGTAGGTACTACCTGTAGATGCTAGCTGCTAAACTTGATTTAGTATTTTATATTTAGCAAATTTTGATGACTTAAATTATATTAAGAAATGAATGCTAGTATTATATATATTTATATTAATGAAGTAAAATATGGAAATTATTGAATTTACTCAAACAGCGAAATGGTGTGAGAAACGGTCATACAACACCGCTCACTCAACCGTACCGACGATCAATCAAGTTTGAATGTACTCTTAAAATAAACCTAATAATAGAAATAGTTTTTTTAAGTTAGCCTAAAAAATTATAAATACAACTTATTATTACATATAGCAAAACTAGTCAGTCAAAATTAAAAAATATATATGTTTTTTTTAGTTTCACGCTTTATCCCGCATACATCAGGATAGACAGTGGGAACCTAGTATTAACCTAGTATTCCCCTTCCCAAAATCCGCCATATTTCAAGAGTTGTAAATTATAATTTCTGCTATTAATCTAACACTATAATGATAATAAGATTTTATAACTAAGAAAAGATGTCTAAATTAAATAAGACATCGTAAACTTGAGTGGTCTCGCGTACATCTCAAAGACACCGCTTTCCTAGAACGTTTGTTTGTTGATCCCTCACTCAACAACTATAAAATAAGAATGCAAAGACTAGGTTTACTTTATATATAGGAAAGAAAATATTTTTAATTGTGTATAGAGAAGAAAGTAGATAATCCAGTGATAACCGAGAAGGCCGACGTAGAGCAGGTCACTAGGTTCGTAGGTGCCCTCTGCTTCAAAAATAACAATTGTTAAACTTCACCATATTCTATCTATATAAAACTATTCCGTTATTGAGTGACTTACAGACAACGCACAACCACTGCTCTTTGAAATAGGACTACGAAGTTGAAAAATGCCATGTAGGTAGGTTAGAGAGTGTAGGGGAGCACTAAGAGTGGGTTTCTCAAAATTCCTTCGGGAAAAAAAGTCCACGCAAGCTGACATGAACAGCGACGAATAGAAAAGAAAATAAATTAGTACATACTACATACATGAAAAGAGGTTTCTTTTTTCATCTACATGCATCTTTGTTGATGAAAAATTATGATAAAAATTAATAGATAGATAAATAAAAATATAACCTCAACCAACTTTACACATATTTTTTGCATATTTCACTTAAAGTACTAATGATAGTATAGCAAAAGAACATAAATTTTCATGAATACCTATAACGTTTAATATTATCTACCCCCGTAAGTGAAACGTGACGGCGATAATGTATGGAAAAAACTTTACATGTCGCTCGCTAATGGTGGGGCGGGAATTGCGGTAGATAGTAATGCTTTATTGAACAAGTAGGTATATGGCCGCCCAAATCATTAACTATTGTTACCAATTTTTTATATATTCGGTGTTAAACATCGAAAATGTGATAATTTTTACAAACTTTGATATCTCGATTAATTCTTTTTTTTGCTTATACTTAATTAGAACTTAGACCCATATTTATAAGTTCTCCATTAAGACACTTCCTTTCCCTACTTTCAGTTGAATTTATGTAGTTATTGCGTGTTGAGTGGCGGAACTTAACGCTATTTATATTTGTCATTTAACAAATCAGCCGCGCCCTCCTCTTTGTCGGCTATGTATTCACTAAAATCAGGAATCAATCAATCCTCGATTATTAAATTTCTTAGAAACGTCAACTTTTAAACAGATAAAAAAAAGTTATAATTAAACACTTAACAGATTAAAAAAATTAATCATTTTACAATACAGCGCGTTATATTCACAAACTCGAGAAATTATCAGAAACTACTCGCTTTGACAGATAACAAAAGATAAGAATAACGGTCATAGTTTCCCGCCTTTTACGTTATCTGTGCTTAGGTGTTAACTATCTATGCTCTATTTGTTTTTTTCTAATTACACTTGGAATTCATGTAGTGTTAGTGAGTAGGGCTGGCTTTTATTACAAAAACTTTCTTTAGACGTATTAGCAATTAAATTCATATGGGATACATATACAATATTTCTAATATTTCAAAGAATTTTGCCATTTTTAAATTAAGTATGATTTTTATATAACATTTTTAACGTTCTAGCAAAATATGCATCTATTTATTATGCTTATTATTATTTTCTTATTTTACGCTCTATCCTGCACATAGCAGGGTAGGCAAAGGGAAACTGGGAACCTAAGGTTAAGGTACTCCGTTCTCATTAAGATCCCGCTTCTGATCTCAACTTCCGAATGCGGCGGAGCTCAACGCTTTACGGAGGACATGAAAATATTAAATATTTAATTTCCTTGAGTGGCAATCGAACCATAACCTCTCGCGTTTGCTTGGCCTAACTATTTTAGTTAATTTATATACACCTACATAACTAGGAAAAAACATTTTTTTCTTCGAGCCAACCCTACTGGAAGTGATAATGAGTCGAAATACTTTTTAAAAGCCGAGGTCGTGGCAATCTTGCGATAAATAGGTTTGAATCGTTAATTACGTACACTGAATATGCATGAAGGTTTCACTACAATTATTGTTAAACAGACAAAGATACTTAAAATATTAGAGACACGTACAGAACAGCTATTGCTATATTAAGAAATATTTAAAGAACAGCATACATAGGTACATTTATCTAATATTTGTAGTAACGTTACTGTACTGTTACTTTTATTAGCTTGTGGGCATTATATTTCTTGTCATAGGCAAAAAAAATGTGCGGATTTTATAGAACATATTATCCGAATGTTTAATAGACGGGTAATGGCAATATGCGGGTAATCGGGGTTGAAATCCGCAGAAGCTTTTTTTTATAGTATACCAAGTGTATCACGTTTTCAAAAATCGTTCGTTTTTTCCTTAATGAAAATATTTCTCCAAAAAAAAGTATGTAGGTATATAAAAGAAAAAAATTACCTTCTATTTTTTTTTCACCATTTTGAACAATAGTACTTACGATACGAGTTATTTTTCCGTAAAGAATATAATATTAAGTTGTTCGAGATAGCAACAATTATGTTTATACAAATTTTTACTTTAACTCTTGAGTAATAAAGATAAATCTCCAATAAAATTAAGAGTTTGATCAGCTGTATAAAGGTTCTTGTATAATAAGCACCTGATACAACACGAACTGGCAATCATGCGAGTTATATTAATTTATAGAAGTAAATGTAATATACATTCATATTTAGAAAAGACAATATCTTGCACCATTCTTTGTTCAGTTAAGTTATTTAATAATTAATAATTTTAAGTAATAGTTCTTAATAACTGTTTAATACTTAGTGTTGAAAGCTATTATTTGTAGATAGTGAAAAATAATATTTTAATAATATCAGGAAAATTTGGATCGGTCGGTTCGATCGGGTCAATGAAAAAAAATATGTGATGTATGTATAGACGACATATACCTATTATTTTAACATGACTTCTGTTTTAATTGGCGTTTAAAGTAAAAAAAATATATATTTTAGTTTGTCTTCTATACCAGCTAATATTAATAGTAAGCAATTTTCAAATGTTTGTTTAAACGAGTAAAATATTCTGTATTTTACTCGTTTCTCTATTTTACTATCAAAGATTTTTCGCAAATGCAAACACTAATAGGACATTTACTTAAAAACGACCAAAAAATACTAATATATGCCCAAATTTAATACAACCAAGTAATATATTCACATTCTTTAGTTACCAGTTACAAGAAAATTAACTTAAACCGCTGCGGTGACCGAATTAGCTATGTCACTTTAATTATCACTCGAGTGACGTCTGCATTGGCGCGAAAAGATCCGCCATTTTACCGAGCACAGACAATTAAAACATGTCCTCTTTTTTTTACGCATCTAGACAATAGATTTGCGTGCCGTGAGGTTGTTTGAAATAATTTTATACTTCACAATCGTATATAATTGAAATTATGAGGTAAAATCATTCAATGTCAGACCGCTCCTTCGATTGTAAAATAAAGATATCGAGAAATATTATGAGATTGGATCGGTAATTTAAAAATTGCATAATAATATATGGCGAGTTGTGGTATTCGATTTATACGCATCGTACGTAGAGTATACTTGACAAGAAACGTGATTCTATAACGTAATTTTAATTTCTTTACTCATACAAAAGATAGACTCCTATGACGCAGTAGCTATAGTAGTTATAGCATCTTGTAAAAGTTAACCCCTCAATCCTAGGAACTGAACTTTGCTAACTGTAGACAATTCAAAATTATTAGACGCTATAAGTTTTAAATATAATTTAAATATAAATATTTATTTAATAAGTAATTATTATTAAGTATATTTTTAAAGAAACCAAGGGTTAAATAGGTAAATAATATGGCAAGCATCATAAAGCAGCGATGTTGCCATAACTAGTAATATTTAAAGTATTATATAGGTACATACTAAATATAAAAAAATATTTAGTTATACCTAATATACATTAAATAACCAAAAAATCGAGAACCTACCCGGAGACACACGAGTGTAACACCGAATTTATAGCATTCGGCAATTGGGTGGTCACCCAAATTCTAACCTAAAACCTCATAATCAACAGACATTATACCAACCACTGGACCAGAGACTCACTGAACTGTAACGTATGACTTTCAAACGTCTTTCCTAAATACGACAGCATTAATATTTAATTGTTCGCTACAAAACAATAAACCTATGCTAGTCGTGCTAAAACAAAAATCATCATTAATTTTATCGTATATTTTCATAGCTTTGGCGTGTCTTGCGCAAGCATCGTAACAGCGTATGCGGATACCATATGTAGATATTTATAATTTTTTACCATTGATTTTAACCCATTTAATTGTTTTAATTTAAGAATAGATGTAAAATGGCACGCAGAATCGTCGATTAGAGTATTAATGACAATTAAACCTCCAATAACGGTTGCCGCCATTGATATAATAGAATCAACATCTTAATTAATTAATTTAAGCTAAATTTTAACTGATGTCTCTGAATGCGGCAATCAATTACATTTGGGTAATTAAAGGAAAATTATGATAATTGACAGGTACTCTCATTTGGCGATTTGGGCAGATATTTGTAGATCATCAATTCTCTCTACGTCTCTCTCTGGATTGTTTATAACCCAATATTAAAAACCTACAGTGAAATTATTTTTAAAATCTTTTATTTGCAGAAAAATATATGTATATATGAAAGGAAATATATATATTTTTAGTTATTTCTATATATATATTACAATCGATTTTGATAGCATAATGTTGATAGTTTTTAAAAAATCGAGTATATTACATACAGTGTTGGGCAAATATAGCGTCGAATATAGTACAAAAAATATCTAATCTTTTATAATTTATAATATAATTGACAAAATATAGATTTCCGGCCATCCGTCTGACACGGGGCTTAAGCTATTAAGCTCTAAGATTATTATATTATTATAAAATATGTGCAAAAGTATTTTTAATAAATAAATAATAGATAAAATACCGCGACAGTATATGTGTTATCTACCGAGTTGACTCATATTCAGCAATATTATCTTTAAAGTAATGGTTCAAAAATATAAAGTTAATATGTAGTTTGCGAATCTGACTTCTGATACAAAGTTATTTGTCAGTTATAAATCAATCTTTATTNTAACACTAAACTTCACTACAGTTAGAAATTAACAGGAAATCAATATCAAGTAAATAGGGGGTCTACCCAACACGGAAAAACATGGCAAGGGGTCTACGACACAAAAAAGTTTGGGGAACTCTGCCCTAGAGTATAACACCAAATTTATAGCATTCAGCAATGATTTTCACAATAGACCACCCAAATTCTAACCTAAATCCTCATAAGCAACAGACATGATACCAACCACTGGACCAGAGACTCACTGAACTGTAACGTATGACTTTCAAACGTCTTTCCTAAATACGACAGCATTAATATTTAATTGTTCGCTACAAAACAATAAACCTATGCTAGTCGTGCTAAAACAAAAATCATCATTAATTTTATCGTATATTTTCATAGCTTTGGCGTGTCTTGCGCAAGCATCGTAACACCGTATACGGATACCATATGTAGATATTTGTAATTTTTTACCATTGATTTTAATCCATTTAATTGTTTTAATTTAAGAATAGATGTAAAATGGCACGCAGAATCGTCGATTAGCGTATTAATTACAATTAAGCGTCGAATAAGGGTTGCCGCCATTATTATAATAGAATCAACATCTTTATTAATTAATTTAAGTTAAATTTTAACTGATGTCTCTGGATGCGGCAATCAATTACATTTCGGTAATTAAAGGAAAATTATGAAATTGATAGGTACTCTTATTTGGCGATTTGGGCAGATATTTGTAGATCATCAATTCTCTCTCTCTCTCTGGATTGTTTATAACCCAATATTAAAAACCTACAGTGAAATTATTTTTAAAATCTTTTATTTGCAGAAAAATATATATGAAAAGAAATATATATATTTTTAGTTATTTCTATATATATATTACAATCGATTTTGATAGCATAATGTTGATAGTTTTAAAAAATTGAGTAGGATATTACATACAGTGTTGGGCAAATATAGCGTCGAATATAGTACAAAAACTATCTAATCTTTTATAATTTATAATAAAATTGACAAAATATAGATTTCCGGCCATCCGTCTGACACGGGGCTTAAGCTATTAAGCTCTAAGATTATTATATTATTATAAAATATGTGCAAAAGTATTTTTAATAAATAAATAATAGATAAAATACCGCGACAGTATATGTGTTATCTACCGAGTTGACTCATATTCAGCAATATTATCTTTAAAGTAATGGTTCAAAAATATAAAGTTAATATGTAGTTTGCGAATCTGATTTCTGGTACAAATTTATTTGTCATTTATTAATCAATCTTTATTATATATAAAACTCTTCAGTCACAGACAGACAGTGTACAGACAAAACTAGGCGGAGTAGAACGCTAGAAGGCATGTGAGATCCTGGAATAAATATTAAGAGGTTTTTTTAATTTCACGTAGTTTTCCGCACATAGCAAGTTAGGCAGAGGGAACTTAGTGTTACAACATTCCGTACCCATTAAGACACTTCCGTTCTACACTATCCGCCGAATTTTGGAACCAATTCATGTGGAGTGGCGGAATTCAACACTGTTGCCTCTTTACCTGAGTGAAGCAATTAAAATATTAAAGTGCCCCTGTGCCAAGGAAATGTGATGATTAATTAATTATCGTCATTATAAAGCTCTCAGATTACTTTTTCTGTAAGATCAACTCCAGCGTATACTTAAAACAATTATAATAGATACGAAGAACGAACCAGGAACGTAACCTGATTTACCCATATAATTGATACTGCCAATGTCATACTTGCCAGAGTAGTCTTCATGATGACCAAGTAATACATACCTATTACCTTTAAGCTAAACAAGTTAAGTGTCTGACATCACGTCGTTTAACGACGCTACCGTTCTACTAAGAACAGTTAAAACTTGGAACTCGTTACAATGTAATATCAAGTATGACAAAATAGAGGACAGTCGCTACTAAGTATGGTACGTAGAAAAATGACAGTGTCCAGTTTAAAAAAATTGAAGAGTTAAATCTTTTTTTTTTTCTTAATAATTCATTATAAAAAATCTATTTTTTTATGTAAATTATATTTAAAGTACTAGTAATTTCAATCATCATGTTGTTTGAGTCATCATGCGTATTGATATGACAGATGCTGTATCTAATAAAACGTAATAATTCCATCGTGATGTAGAGCCATAAGACTGTGACTAAAACGCGACGGTAGTGGGTTTGAACTCGGGTGAATGAATGTTTTCATTTCTTCACTATGGGAACGAGACAAAAGTGCGACGTTGAGTCGTCCCGCCAAGTTTTTCAATTAAAGCCAATAGTTTCTGAGATAGGTATTTTTGACAAAACGAACTCTTTAATAATATTACTATAGAAATATAGAAAGATTGTATGTTTATTATTATTATATGTATAGAAGACATGGTACACAGTTCACGCTACGATGGCGATAATTAATATATAGTATATGCAATATACCTCTACATATTTACAGTTTTACACTAAAATTGTAAAGAAATTATACTTCGTCTTTGGCTCTTCCAGGATAAACTAGTCTTTTGTATAGAATCAGCCAGTGTTAAAATATTATTTCGTCAAATCGTCACATAGGTGCTACGACAAACGTTTGTGCTAAATATCATGACGTTTAATAATCACATTAAAAAAAATACATTTACAATTTTTTAATTTACACTGTAACTTATGTTGTCTTCAAAATAAACTTTAATAATAAACATAAGTAAATCAAATAATAAAGTTATAAATTAGTGTATTTCACACTTATAATAAATCTCTTATGGCTTATTTCTTTTCAACAATAATTGATTCCTATCAATAATTTGTTATTTTTAATTATTAATCTTATAAAAGAGCAAAAAATAACTATATATTATAGTATGTATTTTTAAACAACATAAAAAAACTGAGGTCGTTCTAATAACAACTTTTAATATTTTTATTAACTAGTAATTGTCACTTATATATAATTTATACAATATTGGCCCCAATACAGCCCTAGTGGGACACCAAGAAGAAAAACGAAGGATATACAATGTGTACTGTAAATAAACGTAAGTTAAAATAACAATGCAATATTTGCGTTTAACCGCTCCTTGACCTGATTGTATAGTCTACCACACAGGTATCTTGAGATAAAGGTTTTGAAGCAAAAAAAAGATCAAAAATTTGGAAGAAAAAACGTAATTGTTTAGATCTTTTTGAATATATCAAATTTATTTAATGTTAAATAAAATCTTAGAATAGAATATATAGAATAGAATATACTTTATTGCACACATAAAAGAAATATATAGAAAGAACAACACAAATAAAATTTAAAGAAAAACACGTATGCAAAGGCGGTCTTATTGCTTTAAGCAATCTCCACCAGACAACCTTTGAAACATAACGGATAAATTGTAATGAGGAGAAAGGGGACAACGTCTCAGTGCAAACTTTATGAAATATAATTAAATATTATATAATATAAAATAAACTAAGTCAATAACATAAAATAAACTTACATAAAATGTGTTTAATGTTTATATACTTTACACATACATACATACATATATACATACAAATATTGAAAAAAACAATATATACTTACACATATAAACATACATACATAAAACGTGTTCAAAAATATATACATAATAATATCTTAATATTTCAAAATCATTTATAATTGCATAAATAATGAAAATTATACGCAACATATTGTACATTTTAATTTCCATAGTTAATAAGTAAAATAAAAAGAAAGAAGCTAAATAGTACCTAAAGCTACTTGGTTCTGTGGGTGTCTTATTAAAAGCAAAAGGACTATAAATTTGATTACCTTTAGAAATAGGCACAATACAAAGTTTAATGTTAACGTTTAAAACCAATAACTGCTAGTAAATGAATGGAATGAGCATTAAAGTTGTTAATTTATTCATAAAAGTACAATATTGTAGAGGTTCGTTGGAGGACACACGTAATGAGAATTAAAATTTTAATTTTTAGAAACGATGAGTTATTAGCGTACGGTCAGGGTGATATTTTTTTTACTTCACGCTGTATCCCGCATATAGCATAGTAGGCAGACCGAAACTATTGTTAAGAATGTCTTATTCTGTTCACTAGACACCGACCAATTTTCGAGACATTGCGTGTTAGTGGCGGGACACAACGTCGTTCTTTGTCTTGTTACCTGAGCGACAAAATGAAAATGACAAGTGACAATCGAAAATACAACAGTCGACTTTACAATCAAATGCTCTGGTAATAAGTTAACACTTTTTATAGTCGAGTTGAATTAAGTAATTTGCATAGATGTAATTAAAATTAACTAAAATGCAGCAAATGACTTTAATCACATTTCATCCATGAAGAAAATGCTTAGACGCTTAATTTCTAGATATGTATTCTATGAAACACTGCCTGTAAATGGATCTACATTTCTTCTACATTCTTGAGTTTGAGGTAAATTTAAAATAAACTAAAGTTTTTAGTTTTGGACGTAAGGTGGAAAATTTAAATATTAGGATATTGTGTATCAATGTTCTGATGATCATGGGGTTTCTTTGGATATTATTATTTGGAGTACTGTCTCGGGACGATCCTGCCTTGGGATTAGTACATTTTATAGGTAAGTATGGCACCTCTAATAATATTTAACGAGCTAATATTATTCTATATCTATTATTCTATTAGCGCCAGATAACCCTGAAGGGCTTAATCGGTAAGTTTTAAACAAAAAAATATATTTCTCAATTTTCCTAAAGAACACAACATTAGATTAAGCGTTTCAACAAACTCCTTGACTTTTTTGTTTGTAAGATATTTAGATATTTTATGAACATTTAAATACTTTTAAAGGCATATTTTAATACATCTGCAGCTCTCGACAGGAAATTATTCTTTATGTGTGTAGTAATTACGATGATTTAACCCGAAACCTTGGTTATTAACGTTATGAATAAAATTATTGTCTTGAGGAAGGAGTGTGAATTTGCAATCTCAACCTTGCGATTAATTTAATATTATAAATCATCTTATACCTCACGAGCGTAAGCTGTGATGTTTGAATACTTAGATTTATATTTTTTTAAGAATAATATATACACATATGTATAATAAGATTAAGATTCAAATAATCTACTCATTTTATTTATAGATAAATACAAAGTAAAGGAAAATTTAAAAGTTTTGGAAAATTGAGATTTTTTTCAATGAATTTAAATTTTGGTCTTAAAGCCCAAAATAGAATTACTCTTTTCTGCGTTTTTATTCAGTTACAGGAAGATGAACGCTTTCTAACCCATAACCCAAGTTACTAGTTATTTTTGAGGATGACAGGTAAAACACCAGTATACTAAGGAAAAAAAAGTGTTTTAGGTTTATAATAAGTTTACAACAGCTTGAAGAAATAGCTATACATATCATACCATAAGGCTTTCAACATACATCATATATAACTTTATGGGCCATTATTTTTTATTATGCAGTACTTTGAACTAACACTCTTTACATAAACGTTAGCATCGAGTGTTTTATTTAAAATGAATCACAGTATTATCACTGCAACGCCTCTCCACAATCCAACACTTGTGTATATCTAACTAATTATTACGTTACTTAAAAAAGAAATCCCATTGATGCATTACGGAGGAAGTGTCAAAAGTGACATCACATCTTCAAACGTGACTCAAGTTAAGAAAATAAGTGAAATACAAACATTTGTAACCATAAATGTTAATAATAAAAAAAAACCAAAAAGTCATACAAAAAAAACTCACCAAAAGAGGATATCCTAATTCGATAATCTTATTTGAACAGCACAGTTACCGAAAACTAGAAAAAAAAATGAATGTGTGTCCCGAAGTTCGAAGGGACGTCTTGACGTGGTGACGTCCAGAACGTAACTGAGCGTTGAGGCGGCGCCTGCGCACTGAACTACACGCCTCCACTCACACATTCAAATTTATGTGTGTAAAGAAGGCTTCGTGAAAATGCAAAGTATTTAATAAATAATGTTGCGATGTCGTTTCAAAGTTTGGATGAAAAAAAGGCAAAGGAATATTTAAATTATGCATTAAGGTTGATAAGTGCCTTAAAAATGGCGCGATGAGAATTAATTAACCTAACAATATAATATGAGTATTGTATTTACGTAATTTTACGTGCAAGAGTTTAAAACTTATAAAACTAATGTTCATATTTAAATTATTGAAACAATTACACCTTGAAATACAAATATGTAAAATGTAATATTATCACAGGCATTTTAGTACTTATTGGTAGGTACATTAATTTCTTTATAATATTGATTATCGATATAGGAGTTTTTTAGGCATTTAGGCAAAATTAGTTATTAACGTACGTTTATTGGGTCTATTTTTAACTGTATAACTTTGTAACTATGTATTGAAATCTAATTAATTGTATCATCTTGAAACTGGTTGGCTTATATCTATGGGCGCAAGAATAGGGGAGGCCATGTGGCGTGACCACCCTACACAATAACGGTGACAATATAATAGTATTATTTAATCGGCTTTTCAGAGGTTCCTAGTAAAGTACCTACTCGACTTTAGTTCCTACAATACATAGCTCTGTGCACATTTTGCATCACTTGTAATACCTACTTGTAGTAGTAAAGCGTGTTTATTTTTTCAGGTTTACGCTTCTTACCGCATAGCAAAATTGGCAAAGCCCTTGCACTTTTAGATCACTACTTACTTTTCAAGGATTTCGTGTTTAGTGGCGGAATTTGACTGCGCTTTGTTTTATCGGAAAATTAAAGGGATGGGAATCGAATCTACAACCTGTCGCATTTACAGTATAATAATTTATATTACAATCAAATTTAAAAAAGGCGGGAATAACGAAAATTTTTCTTAGGTACATTTTAAAATTCCACGCACCATCTCTAAGTAAACGTCCTAGACGTGCATATGCAGTAGGTATGCACAAATGCAACTGCCTAAGCTGTGTTACGCTACAGTATGAAACTATAATAGCCGTGACACGACACAAATGTATGTAAAATATGTAAATAAGTAATATATTATTTTATACTTCTGTTGCCCTTGATTGTGTAGTTTTCAGGCAATATACTCGATATGTATGAGGCCATCGTGACTGTAAACGCGACGGTGTTTTGTTTATTATTTTTATATTAATTATTTTCATTTGCTTGCTCTCGTAACAAGACAAAGCGCGGCGTTGAGTTCTGCCACTCATAATGCAATATTTCAAAAAATCAATAAAGGAATGGAATGTCTTAACACTAGGTTTCCACTGTATATAAAACGAGAAACTAAAAAAAATATGGCAAAAGAAAAGAAACAACGAAAATTTTTCGAATGTTGAAATTCATACAAAAAGTATTATATTTATGATGATATGAATTATAACATTATTTGGATATAGTAAACAGATTTCCTCTGTATCTATAACCGACATATCATACTAAAGTCCTATGTTCAAATCAAGTCGGGACTAAGGAGGTACTTCATTTAGCTATTCATGTAAATTTTTGCGATAGTTTAGTTATTAATTTCACTCATGGTAATGTTTGTTTTATATTATAAAAAAAATGACATTTTTAGTTAGGTTACATAAATTGCTACGACGTATTCATTCCTTTATAAAATGTTCCAGAACTGATGCAATATAAAAATACATAGAAAAATCTAAAAATATCTTTCATTATAAGCCGATAATATATCGAATATAGATAAAAATCACGGGTTTCTTTATTCGTCTAGTTTATTATAATGATATAATGTATACAAAACACTATAACAGGATGCGCACAATGCACTCAATTTCCATACAAAAATTATTCCACCCGCCACGACCTATGCACTTGAATTTATAGAATCAATTATAAATGTACGTTTTCAACAAATAAAATACAATTTAAGGTTGAATAGAAATAAATAAATAATTAAATGACGAATGATAATTAAAGTCAAAGTCAAATAAGAAGTTACATGCTTCATTTGAAGTAGGCTTGAAGTAGGATACAGATATGGAGATATGGGATATAACTTAATAGTTAAGTTATAATGAGCTTAAGCAAAATTTCTGGTGTGGGCACCAAACCACTATGGGGTGGACACGGCCCACCCTGCCATCCTTCCTACGCCTGTGACTATACGACGAATGTTTAAGAGTAAAAAGCCACTTTAAATATTTTATTCTGTTTATTAGTATTTGNTTTTAGTTAGGTTACATAAATTGCTACGACGTATTCATTCCTTTATAAAATGTTCCAGAACTGATGCAATATAAAAATACATAGAAAAATCTAAAAATATCTTTCATTATAAGCCGATAATATATCGAATATAGATAAAAATCACGGGTTTCTTTATTCGTCTAGTTTATTATAATGATATAATGTATACAAAACACTATAACAGGATGCGCACAATGCACTCAATTTCCATACAAAAATTATTCCACCCGCCACGACCTATGCACTTGAATTTATAGAATCAATTATAAATGTACGTTTTCAACAAATAAAATACAATTTAAGGTTGAATAGAAATAAATAAATAATTAAATGACGAATGATAATTAAAGTCAAAGTCAAATAAGAAGTTACATGCTTCATTTGAAGTAGGCTTGAAGTAGGATACAGATATGGAGATATGGGATATAACTTAATAGTTAAGTCATAATGAGCTTAAGCAAAATCTCAAGTGGGCACCAAACTACTCTGGGGTGGGCACGGCCCACCCTGCCATCCTTCCTACGCCTGTGACTATACGACGAATGTTTAAGAGTAAAAAGCGACTTTAAATATTTTATTCTGTTTATTAGTATTTGTTAGCGGCAACAGAAATTCATCATCTGTGAAAATTTCAACTGTGTAATTATCACGGTTCATACATTTTGGTGACAGACACACAGACAGACAGCGCAGTCTAAGTAATAGGGTGCCGTTTTACCCTTTTCGCACGGAACTCTAAAAAAGATCGTGTAATTTTACAACTCAAATTTGCGATGACACAAATAAAAACTTGAAGCCCGTTTTCAATTAATTTAATTAAGAGTTATTGTCTGTCGTGACGCGGGGCACAAAAGAGAACTTCTAGGTTCGATTCCCACTCGGGGGAATGATAAATATTGATCGACAGTTTTCTTTGTGTACCTTGCAAAATTTGTCGCCCGTGCGTGAAATTGGAAATATAACGAAAAAAATTAAGATAAATGAATTACAGACAACGTGAAATAGTTTTAAAAGTAAATTTTTGCATAATTGTTTGAACGTAGAAAAAAAATGCTCTACATGATTTCAATTTTTGAAAGCTTTTCCTAAAATGAAAACAATTCTTCGCCCTGAGTAGACTGGAATTATTAATCTACAACCATCGCGACTACTTTAGGCACTCTAGGTTACCACTATAAATTCAATAATTTCAATACCAAAATGAAATTAAATCTCTATAAATATATGAAAAAAATACATTAAAGTACGTACCCTCGCAGCTTGATCACCAAACAAAGCCCCACGTACGTTATCAGCAGCTTTTATATCCTTTATCATCACACAACGATCAATAACTTTATCTGTTTTGAAAGTTGTTAGAAATAACAATATGTTCTACTGCACAATGAATTTTATTTTTGATGCGTTAAAGCTACAGAAGGGAATACATTTGACTACTATTTGGAGAAAAATTTGGAATATGCTGTTAATATATATTACCATAGAATTAAGGTCCACGACCACCGCCTTCATACCTTAGACCAGACCATCTATTTTACCATAACGATGTTTTATGCCAAAACATTTCTAAATTAATTATAAGTAATAGCTTTAAACTATAACAGCGCTAAGCGCATCCGGCTGGTCCTTTAGTAATTAAACATAAATACGGGAAACACTAAATATTTACAATTCAAAACGATTGTTAATGATTTTGAAAGAAAAGAAAAAAAAAACATCGATACATATCGTGTCATTTACATATAGAAATTTCGGACAAAAGGTCCCAAATCTACATAATTTTGTTTAGGCATTCGATAATATTATTAGATATGTGGAGGTTATATGTCAATATTAAAATTATTTCTTATATAGAATATAGTATATAATAATAACAATATGCGTCAGTATTCTTAGGTTCGAGGGTCGGATTGGGTAAAATTCTTTTTCCATATAAATACTACAATTATACAACAGATCCCTTTGCTTGCCTTTTGTTCACTAAAGAGAGAAAATGTATTTTAACTCTGTATCCCACATATAGCAGATGGAACCTAATGTTAAGACACTTGATTCCCCTAACATCGCCGAATATTTAAGACATTACGTGTTGAATGGCGGAATTCAACGCCGCGTTTTATCTTTATATTAGAGAGAGGGAATGAAATTAATTCATCCTGCGAGTTGTACAAGTATTCAGTAGAGACGCCGTGCCGCTGCGCCACCAGAGCCTTAAGTGTTTTCCTAAATAAAAAATAATAATAACGGCTGAATATATGTGAGAAATTTGTACATAATATCACATCCAAGACTTTCCTCATGGCCAATTATGGAACCCGGGGATTACCTATATATATTTTATGAATGCATAATGATACCTACCCATGGTACCTACTACCTATATATTACATACCTTTATTAATAAAGATACGCACTAGTAAAGTTAAAGAGATTTTTTTATTGATCTAAACAAAAAAATATATTAGTGACTCACCTCAGATTGCAATGCGTTCTGCAGTTCTTCGTTTAATTTTTTTAATGATGCAATCTGAAAAAAAGCCAATACACTTTTAAATATATAAAAATAAAAATTATTATTTTTCTACGTTCTTATAGGAAACAAACAAAAGTAATAGTAATGAACTTTTACTATGAAACAGAAAACAAGGATATAGCAGCAGCAGGGTTCTCTTTACAGTAGGTTCCATCTGCGTAGCCTACTATATGTCGGATACAACACTACAGATAATATTTTTAAGCTAATGCGTTTAGTCAGACGCCAACTATGCTGCTATACTGGATTAGAGAGAACTGAGTGTCTTAACACTAAGTCTTTGCCTATTCTGCTATATAATTGTTTTAATTTTTATCACTGCGTTCAGTGAAACATACGCCAACTACGCTGCGCTTGCGCAATTGAATAAATTTGACAAATCTGGACAACAAATGAAAGTAAAAAAAAAAAGAACAAATTGTTTCAAAATATAACACGGTGTTAACAAAAGTCCCTACAATAGAGGAAATCGATATATCGTGGATAATAATAGGTATTGAGTACACAGGAAAAGCGTCATCATGCTATGTGCATAGAATTAGGGCTGTCCACAAACTTTTCTCATCATA
>JAKRZM010000325.1:268756-342674 GCA_036379175.1 Heliconius cydno galanthus
AATTGTTTCAAAATATAACACGGTGTTAACAAAAGTCCCTACAATAGAGGAAATCGATATATCGTGGATAATAATAGGTATTGAGTACACAGGAAAAGCGTCATCATGCTATGTGCATAGAATTAGGGCTGTCTACAAATTTTTCTCATCATATAAAAATATTACAATTTTAGAATTATTGTAATATAAAAAAAGGCGTTTGATTGGTATTTCGGGGGAATGATTATATTTAATTTCCTTATTCTGGTATACAAAGCGCGGCGTTGAGTTCTGCCACTCAACACACAATGCCTCCAGAATTCGGCAGAAAGTGGGGAACGGAGTGTCTAACTAGGTTCCCTCTGCCTTCGCTGCTGTGTTCGGGATACAGCGTGAAGCTGATTTACTTTAATTTAAATGTCTGATGACTTCGATCTTATGATCTTATATTCTGTTCATTTCATTCATAAACCTATGCTAAATTCCTTCCTGATATTCTTAAAAGAACTATTCCCTTTCAATATTAAATACGAAATTTGACAAAAAAGTAGATAGATAATAAAGCCTACATTACCTATATATACACATACATACATACATACATACACTGTATAATGTTGCAACCCTGCCAAACAATGTTGAGAACAAAAAAACAAACGAACAGCCACTTACCATGCGAATACATTCCACTCTGACCTATTGCCAGTACGCATAAATACTCACATTTAAATTTCAAAATGCGAAGAAACGTATCGTTACCTGCATTTCTAACGGCGGTGACAGTATATTTAGTTCAAATATTATTATTATTAAGATTATTATAACGTACATTAAGTTATTTTATGAAATTTGTATCGCAGTTATAATTATTTTGCTTTCAATGAAATCTTAACATAAAATATTGCTTTCCTGAAATTAATTAATTACAACAACCAATAATTTTAAGTAGTTTTTTTTTTAAAATACATATGATTATAAAAAATAGAGAAAAAAAAAGAAACTATCAAGCAGCATTTAAAGACCTTATATTTCACAGTGAAAATTTAAAAAAACCAAAAGTCTTTAGTCATTGACTAATTGCTATTATTATCTGTATCTGTCACTTCGTCAGGTAGAAAGATAATGGCGCCAAAATTATATTAACATAACCTATCGATTTACATTGAATGTGGGCCAAAAAATTAGAATGGCAGATTTTTATCTCACGTGATTGACGAATTGTATATTTTAGGGAGATCATTTGAATAGAAAACAAATAAATATAATATAGATGCGAAATGTTAATGCTGTATATGAAAAAATATTATCAAATAATGACTTATTAATGTAAAAAGCTTCTTCTTTTGTAAATAAGAAATAAGCTATGATTACATTCTCTTATTGGAAATTATAAGTTAAAAATAGGCTTTTCAGTAATTGTAAGCGCGACAGTTGTGGATTCGATTCTCACTCGGGGGACTGATTTAATTTATTTTGTTCAGTTTTTCGGTTTGTTGAGCGAAAGCGAGGAATGGAATGTCTTAACATGAGGTTCCCTCCACCACTCTATTCTGGAGCTGATTAAATTGTTCAAAATTAATGTTATTATATGTATTGATACTACAGTGCGTAAAATACACGGTAAATGTGGGTTCAAATTTCGACTTTCCTCGCATAAAATATATCTATTTCAGTTGTATGCCGTCGATCCAAGACATTTTCTTAATGGCCATTACGTTAACGTTGACGAAACTCCACTTCACGCCTTGTCTACAAAAGCGGAGAAATGATAATCTCCTTTATTGGAAATCGAACAATAATCATCGAAACGATGACAGATCGAACTATAACAGTTAATCGCTACCTACTTCACTGCACTACGACGGCCTTAATGTCTACAAGTAGCGTAGCACATTTTAAATTTAAGTAAAGTAAAGGGTAAAGTTCGTTTCCCACTTATATGTATATATGTATATATGTATATATTTTTTTCTCCCGGTTTGGTGAGATAAAGCGCAACCTTTTGCAAAAGCTATAAGAAAAACGAAATGTCCTCACTTGATTTGCGCTCTCTACATACTTTTTATCGCCCATAGAAGTATTCAGAGAAAAATAAAATTATTTTTAATACAAATATCTATTCTTCTAGTGAAAATCGAATCCACAACCATCGCGTTCACAGTCAGAGGTCCCACTGCAATATAAAAACATCAAATACTATAAGTATCATACCACAAAACCTACATAATAAAAAAAAAGGTTTCATCTAACAAATACTGGTACACTTATATGGCACCTAACGTTTTAAACGAAACTCAGGTCCGCTTGCCTTATCAGTTATCAGTGTGCAAACACGATACCCTATCTACCCTACTAACGGCTATCCGTTGGATTGGTGGGGCTGGTTTAACCAACATTGAAAGGTGACTATAATACATTTATGTCCATAGCTTTTACCTGCGGCTTCACTTAGCCTACTCAAATGGAAATAGCTTAAAGTTGTATATGACAATTGTTTTTAGCTTCCGCAGCACGTAGCAGGAAATCTCGGGATTAGTATTAAGACATTTCCCTTCCCCAAATTTCGCCGAATTCTGGAGTCATTGCTAGTTGTGTGGCGGTACTCAACGCTGCACTATATACATTATACAAAATATTATACAATATACATTATACAAAAACAAAAATTATGCATTTTTGTTTTCGTATAATGTTAGCGTATGTTTCACTATTTTGTGACTCTATCTTTACTATTCATTAATTATCTAGGAATACATCATTTAGTTGAGCTGTAACCCCTGAATAAATTTAATAGCATTAATTGTCCAATACGCATCCAGTACATATTGTAGCAGGCTACCTAGTGTCTAGACATTCCATTCCTCACGCACCATCACTTGACACAAATCAATATAAGTAATAATTATTTCATTCCCCCCGTAAGAAGATCGAACATACGTACAACCATCGACTGGTTTACAATTGACAATATGTTAAGCATTTAATATCAACTGATAAGCATTTGTATTTATTCGTATTCCTTTATGGATTTATTAATAACCCTCATTTATTTACCGATACCTTCAAATATAATAATCGCAACCCTTACTTATTATGACTTTATTTGTAAAAGAATCGTATCAACAAACTATTGTATCAATATAGATTTACATTTAAATGCTATAGAATTTTATGTATCAATATATGTACTAGCGACCGGTTGCGGCTTCGCCCGCTTGAATTACACAATTATTTATTTACTAACCTGAATAAATTTTGTGTTGTAATAAAGCGTAAGACTGAGTTAGTCAGTTAGTTACTTAGTTAGTTGGTTAGGTTGTATGCGGGCGAAGCCACGATGGGGCCGCTAGTAATTTCATAAAACAGGTAATTTATAACAATTTAGTGCAACATAAAACTTTATATTAATATAACTATTTATTTATAACCAATTGAAATAAAACAGGCTAAAGGTTTGGAAATAAATAATAGAGAACTTCATCAAACTCCATTGAGCCATCTCTGAGATTAGATTCCACTAACGCACAGACAAACACAAATTGTTTTTCATATTATATTACTCCAATTTATTAAATTAGAAGCCGTCGCCGTCGTCGTAGCGCTGCGGCACAGCATCTAACTGTAAACACAACACAATCGAAAACACGGTTGTGAGTTCGATTCCCGGAGGAGAAAGAGTTATTTTAATTTTCTAGCTCTGGTAAGTAGACAAAGCGTGGTCATAACCATTACTCAACGCGTAATATCTCGAAAATTAAGCAGAAAATTCTCTCTGGCTACCTTACCGTTACCATTCCGACTCAAGGAAATTAAATATTTAATATTTTCAGGTCTTCGCTTTGGTGTTGAGGCGAACGGCGGGGTGAGTTCCGACACTCAACACGCAATGCCTCCAGAATTCGGCGGACAATGATAATGAACTGAGTGTCGTAACACTAGGATCCCTTTCCCCCCCCACTTTCTGCCGAATTCTGGAATCATTGTACGTGCCTCGACAACAGAGTGAAGAAATGGAAATATAAACATAAATAAATATTTCAACTTCCTTGAGTGGGGATCGAACCCACAACCATCACGTTACAGTCACACCATTGTGCCACTGTGCCACGACGGCCTCTATTAGTACATTTAAATACTAATAGATTATAGAGTAGGAACGACTATTTTATTTTACATTTGAATATAATTGAGGCCAATCGTGGTGCTGGGGCACAAAGTGAGACTGTAAAACTGAGAATGTGTTGTGTCCTGTAAGGATTGTGTATTGAGTGGCAGAACTGAATACAATGCTTTACCTCATTAGTGATGAGAGGAAATGATAATATTACATATTTCATTTGATGTAAATTATTGTTTTTAATGAATAAACATCTGAGCCGAGACTCAGACGTTCAACAACTATAATTAATGTTTCAGACTTGAGAGTCTGAAGCACTCATTTTAGATAACTGATGCAATAATTCAATATTCAAAAAATGCTACTTTAAATGATATTTTGCTTACATTACTTGAATTTTACTTTGACTATTGAAGTAAATAAAAAATTCAAGAAATTTTGGTATAAATTCCAATTAACGTGTAATGGATAAGAAATTGATAAAATCATTCCTTCACTGTCACTGTTATATAACAGCAAAAACAAGTATTTACTAATTAATAAACAGATTAGTAAAAAGCAAAATTAAAAGTAAATTACCTTGAACTCATTATAAGTTTTTTTACTAAAACCGTAACTATAATTATTATTACATTCTATTATCCAGATGATTAACAACAACAATGAGTTCAGTAAATCAAGTTTCTACTGAAAACACATACACAACAAAATTAAGATAAACAAATAATTGATTTTGTGGTTCCAACATGTGAAGCTACAAACGCTTCACTAGTTGGAAATATAATTATGCTTATTTTTTAGCTTCTACTACTACTATCTACATGATAGACAGAAAGAAAACATACTATTTATTCAAGTTTACTATTATAGAAATATGAAATACTGTAAAGACAAAAGTAACAAATTAAGCCTATTACACTTTTTAGGAATATTTAACAAATAAAAATTTAAGGAAATTGAATATCATGCACATGACATCTAACAGTGTATTATTTTATTTAAAAATAAAACATGTAATATTTATAGTTAGGAATACTTTTTATTTTTTACTGTTTTCAGCTTGTGTAATAAAAGCAAAAACCAAGGATTGTAGTAATTGATGCTTATATTCAATAAATAAAATAAAATATTTGGTTTTGGTTTGGTTTGAACAGATAATATGATTTTATTTAAAGGTCACATAAATATATTAAGATGTTATTTGAGCTGAACATCAATAAACTCTATAATAGATTGTAGGCAGACGTTAAAGGATGTTCAAGGACATGTATGCAGTATATTTTACACCGCAGTTTTAAGCTATTACGACAACATAACCTGAACAACATCTGTCAAAGTGTATAAATATATTTATTTTATGTGCCATTAAAACTGACCTCAAGCTCTTGGTTGCGACATTTGTCTTCGAGTTCTTTAAAGTCTCCATCACTACTAGTAGGTTCATCTCTGGTAGCAGTCTCCGTACCCTCAGATAAAACTTCTGTAGCAAAATTCGTAATTTGTCCCTTCAAGCTGCTCAAACTTTGATTTAAATTAAGCCAAGACATTTTAAACACTTGCAATTAGGGCCACATATCACAGATTAAAGTTTGGCATCAAAATATTATTGAAATTTTGATGTAAACAATAAATAAATCGCATTATTTTCGCAAATGACAAGACATTGTCTAGTTGGCAAAACAAGAATTTTGACACTTTGTATTTCATGATAATAATTTAATATTTTTATTTTACATTCATTTTAGTAAATAATTATACGATACGAATATTTTACATTTAATTAGTTTTGTACATATTTTAACTTTATTTGGATTCTGTAATTAATACATCACATTATCTGTATAATGCGACGGCATCCATTATGGCTGACTTAGCTTGACATTTAAATTGGTGCTTGACGTTGTGTCATATAGCTATTTATTTTATTCTGCTATTATTGTTATTTTTCTAAATATTTCGTATATTTTTACTAGATTATACTGTGAATCTATTTATTAAACACTTACTGATGTAAATTCTGATATAAATTAATGGTATAATGGAGCAAAATTTCATCAAGCGCAAGGGGTTACGTACCTACACAAAATCTTCGCAAAAGGCTAATAATACGCTTTTGGACGAAGGCAAAAGCAAAAAACCGTCTGCTAAGGTTCCGTTAAGCACAAAAGATGCGATAAAATATCTTTTAGAAGGAACTTTGAGGTTACGAGTATGCAGATACTGCTTAAGCATTACTAGTGAGCTATCAGAACTAGATGAAATCCTCGTAATAGGAATTCATGGTTCAACCCACGAGGTAACTATAAGAGACATGGTTGCCAGCTTTCATCCTTATAAGGTGAGATTTGACAAATTAATAGATTCCTTAAAATTCTATCACCTTCACCCACCAGGCACTTTATCCCGCACACACCAGGGTTGTAAACCATTAAGTAAAATAATATGAAAAAGTACTGTACATTATTACTTTGTAGTAACTGTGTAGTAACATTATTACATTATTGGTTTATCTGCCGCTTAGCGATATGATTTATATTCATCTCTATGTCCACCTTCTTATAGAGTGTGAAGCTTAAAAGTAACATAACTGATATATTATGCTTATATTAATTACAGGTTAATGAAGATACAAATTTCCCTAATAAAATATGTACTGATTGTGTTAACCATTCAATAAATTGCTATTTATTTGCTCAAAAATGTGAGCAATCTGAGAGGGCATTGCGTAACTGTTTTGATGATATGTATGAGAAAATAGATAAGCTGGACTCATTGGAACCCATAAAAAAAAGAGGCAAAAGAAAACGAAACCCAAATTACAATAGGTTATATACAGAGCATAGCAATGTAATAAATTATGCTGAGCCCATAATTAATATTGTTAACATAGACAACTTTCCTATACCAAGTAATGAAATTAGTGAACTAGAATGTCAAAAGTGTTGGCAAGTTCTACCAAATATGGAGTCTTTGGTCAATCATGAAATGTCTCACCCAAAAACTATGTGGTATAATTGTAAATTGTGTGGCAAATCGTTTATAAAACGGTATCTTTTGAAAAGACATTTAAAAGAACATCATTTACATGCTAATGAAGATAATATACAAGTAAATATGGAAAATTTCAAATGTAACAAATGTGGTTCTTTAAGTATTACGTTAGGAGACCATTTACAACATATGGAGAAACATAAATTCAAAGTTATGTTGAAAGGATTGATGGAACGTAAGGTTGATGATTTGTGTTCCATTTGCTTGGAGAAAGGGTCTAGGTTATCTAATTTGGGTGACATTATCAGTCTATATGGTGGATACCCAGGCTTAATTGGAGATAGATCTATCCACAATATTGTAAATGCTACAATACCAGAAGTGAGTACCTTTTAATTTTTTATACAAGGTAGGCATAGGTAATTTAGTGTTATAAACACTGTTCCCTACTCATAATTGTTTTGAGATTTTGTGTATGTATTGAGTGGTGACTCAATGCCGCTTTTTGCTTGTCACTAGAGTGGGTAAACGAAAGTAACCGATTCCCTTGATTGGGAATTAACCCAGAATTGTTGCGGTAACCATTTCACAACAAAATTATAATATATTTTTTATAACTATATTAATAATCTTAGAATTTTTTTAATTGTTATAAATGTTTTGCCTGTTATAAAATATATATTATTTAAATATACATTTGATTACTATAACTTTATTGTAGCTGTTTATATTTATTTATGAATAAATGAAATTCAACATTAAATATATCATTCTTGTATAAGAATGATGTATTTATTTTTGCTAGAACTTGTATAAGCTCTTCAAGCTAATTTGTTTAAAAACTGAGGAAAACTCAGTATCAGCTCAATTTTTATATTCACTTTTGGTATCCCGCATACATCAGAGTATGTAGAAGGAACCTGTGGTGATTTGATTTGTATTGAGTAGCGGAACCCAACAACTCGCTTAGTATTGTTACCAGAGCGAGGAAATGAAAATAATTTATGTCCTTCCAAGTGGGAATCAAACCCACAATCATCCGGCTTACAATCGCGCATTGCCACGACTTTTGACATATTATGTATTTTCTAGCAAAATTCATATAAATACAGAGAGCTAATACTCTCTAATCCGGTGGCCATTTTGAAAATTATGCAAAAGCAACAAATTGAATCCAAAATGGTGGAAAAAAATAAAATGACATTCGAATTTTCAAAACCGATTCTGAATGAAATTTATTTAGGATTAGATAATTGTCTTATAGAATATGATTTTGCAAAACCTCTATTGGTGAATCCATTTCAACTAAAAAACAAAGATTTTGATAAAATAGCTGAAGCAAATTTGAACATAAATAACATAGAAGTTATTAGAACAGAGTATAAAAAGAATAATTCAATGGCGACAGATAATAAAAACAATGATTTAATAAAAATCATACAATCTTGTAAATTATGCTGGATTTTCAAGAAACCTACTTGCAAAGATTGTTTAAACGCATCTAAAAAGAACTTCAAAGAAACTTGCACTTTTGGAAAATACACTTTGTGTAATGATAACAATACACCAATTAAAAATTCTAATACTAATAAGAAAGAGAATTGTGATCTCTGCTGGATTTTTAGAAATTTGGGTAAATGTGATACCTGCAAATTTACTATAGGAATATCTGGAAGTGAAACTACTAAAATCAATATAAATGAACAAAAACAGCCAAGTAACTTACTTTTAATGCCGAAAACAGAATGGAAATGCAATATTTGTTTGACTATCAACAAAAATACATGCAAATGTATATGTTGTGATAAACACAATGATAGTATCGAGAAAATGTCTGTTTCCATTCAAAATTATACATTTTTAAACAAATGTAATGATTCCTATGTATACAATGTCAAAGAATTTAAAAATACTAATGACATACTTAAAACTGTTCAAGAAGCTTTACCTAAAAGTGTTAGTGAATCCAAATATGATTTAAATTTTAATAAATACCCCAAAATTGGACAAAATGCCGTAAATATATACAAAGCACAGAATAATAATTTAACTAAAGTGGATAATAATTTTATAAATGAAGATGTTTCAATGGACATAGAAATAACACCAAATTATTTTGATGATCAAATTAAAAATAATGGCATAGAAGCCATGGATTTTGAAGAAAACGATACTTTAGTAAATAATCAACAAGGGATGCGAAATTTTACACAACATTGCTCAAAAAGCATTGATTTTAGTAATAGGCCAGGATTTTTAAATACTAGACGAGCTAAGAGACCTTTGAGAAGAATGGCTACCCCCTTCCAAAAGTGAAAGGAATATATTTAACTTATTATATCTTTGGATAAAGAATATGTATATTATACTTCTATTACACAGATATAAATTAGTTTCCAAGGAAAAAATATTTGCTTAAAATAACTTTTGAGTTTTAGAGACACTTATAGTATAAATTTAATTAAAGGAAAGCTAAAATTGTAGTAGTAAAAAAAAGATTGAAGTTATTGTTTCTAAATGTAAACTTTCAAAAAATTCTATATTTCTTGAAATATTGTAATAAGATAAATAAAAAGTAAATATTAAAAGAATAGCTGTAAGTATAGGTTAAGAAAAAAAATTGTTTACATTTGTTTACACTTTACGTAGTTGGCGCTTTCGGATTTTTTTGTTGGGGGGTTTGTTAATTAGATAGTAGAACTAAATATTGGGGTTCAATTAACTAACTCTAGAAAAACACATATTATTTTTTACAGTTCAGTTTTACATTAGATCATCTACATAAATGTAGATGATCTAATGTAAAACTATAATAACATAAATGTAGATGATCTAATGTAAAACATCTACATAAATGTAGATGATCTAATGTAAAACTGAACTTACGCTCACATACAAGTAGGTAATCATAATCACATAAAAATATCAGCAAAAAATATAACACATATAATAAATAAATAATATAAATTGAATATTATTTTATTTATTAATTTTTTTAAGAGCATTAAAGCAAAAATACTATCCGTGTATTATATTATAAGTAACTAAAAACATTTCAATTGAATATTTTTCTTGGATGAATGCATTTTGCTAAACTAAACTTGTACATTTGCACATTTATTGAAATGACATAACAGTTCTAAGAACAGACACATCAAAATCGTCTTCCAACCTCATTTCCTTTTCGAAGGCGATTTAAAATTATTTTATTTATTTATTATATGTCTTTTGCGGTTGCTATTTTTATGTGATACTCATTGAGTGAAAAATTACAAATTGTATTATTATACTTACCCTTATTTGTATATAAGTTTAGTTTAAGAGTAGAAGGTCTCTGGACTATATGTATACTGAACTTCATTATTTGATGTACATAAAATATCAGTGATAAAATAATGTGCTTATATTTAAAATAACTACTTTTTATAATTTATTTATACCTTAGTCATTTTATTATCCATATTTTTTTCTTTTGGTGTTACCAGACTAAATCATAGAGCATTAATACATAGACCAAAAACAGCGCAGAAGAACAAGACTGTGACTATAAACGTGACAGATTGTGAGCTCGATTCTCACTCGAAGAACTGAAATATTCAATTCCCTGATCTAGTAACCAGTAGTTGAGTTCCGCCACTCAACACGCAATGACGATTCGGCAGAAAGTGGGGAACGGTAGTGTCGATGGGAACGAGCTGTCCAGGCAAAGGGAACCGTAAAAAACCGTACCGAAAATTGTTAAAAAAAATTATAAACTATTCGTTATACTTTCCATAAAATTGACAGTCTTTAATTTGTTTTTTATTTTTCAAGTCGCTTCTTTATTCTATCATGTGCTGTAAATACTTATAATGTATGTTCCTATACAGCTTTTTTCTATTTTTATTTTATAACTTTTATTTTTTTGTTGCAGATGACCTTTGATAGCTACATTGGGACAAAAATTTGCGATGTATGTTTAAATAACGTAATCGCCGCGTACGTTTTCATATTTAAAATAAAACACGTCAGAAATAGATTAGGAATGTGTATTAGTTCTACATTAGATAATTTGAAAAGTGTTGACTTAGATAAAAATCTTATGGTGGAAATTTCCAAACAAACTATTTTACCTTATTTTAAAATTGACACTTTTGATGATCTTTTGATAGATAATATAGATGATAAATATAATGTTGAAGTGTTAGAAGACGAATTTAGGGAAAAATCTGATTCAGACAGTGATTTTGGTAGTGATAGTATATTAGATAGCAGTGTAAACGCGAGCCTAACGGACGATAACGAGAGTATTATTGAGAATCCAGCTAGAAACGTTTCAAAGACTTATATGAGTAAGAAATTAGTAAACGGTTACCAATCCAAGTATGAGGATTCAGTCATTGACGACATTTGTAGTGAATTTTTAACGTTTAAAAAGAAAAAGCCTGTGAAACGCGCTCCCTGTAGGTATACATGTCCGTTTTGCAATAAACATTTTATTTCTGACTATTTCATAAAGAAACACATTTTGAAACATGTCCTGGCGAAAGTGCAATGCGATACATGTCTTAAACAATTTAAATCTAAATTCCATCTTTTTGAACATAAAAAAATGGTTCACGTTCTGAAAAATGAGAGCTTCGTAGCGTGTAATATTTGTGGCAGAACTTTCTCGAAGGCGTACAAATTAAAAACACACTTGAAATGTCATAAAATAAAAGAGTGTCACCTGTGTGATAAAGTGTATTTATCACAAAAACATTTCGATGTCCATATGCAGAGACATGCCGTCAAATTCAGTGTATATAAAAATAATGATACGCAAACATGCAGCTTCTGTGAGAAATCTTTTTCAAACGAAAATGAACTTTCTTTACACGTAAATAAGATACACTTACAAATAAAACCATATAATTGTGATATGTGCGATAAACAGTTCTACACCGAATATAACCTGTGCAGTCACAAAAAATTGCATAGTCTGCATTCTAAAGAAGTTTGCGAGTTTTGTAATAAAAACTTGAAGTGTAGGAAAGATTTGGTCGTGCATGTTAGGAAGCATATAGGTTCTAAACCACATCAATGTCCTGTGTGCAGGCAATCGTTTTATTCTGATACTAAAATGAAAAAACATATGAAAATTTTACACGGCGGCATATTTTGCTGTAGATTGTGTAAAACAGTTGTTTCTAGTCATCTAGACTTAAACAATCATATAAATGTGGTGCATGGCTCTATGTAGCATTCAATTGAGATTGAATTTCAATCTACGGTCTTACAAATTTAAATTTAAAACCCTCATTAAAATTCAAATATAAATCTTATTTTAAACGAAGCGATAAAACTATTTTCGGTTATTTTTTTTTTATTTTAGCAAAATTATTTGTGTTAGGAAAATTATTCTTTTATCTTTTTTTGTCTTTCAATACTAAAGTAGTAATATAAAAAAATGTGCCTATTTGTATAAGTATATATATATAATATATTGTATTAAAATAAATGGACATTAGTATATTTTTCCAAGAAGTACAGTTATCGTATGTATAATATTCTTTTTCTAGAAATTATTGTACTTATTGAGTTTTTAGTTATATTAATTCATTGAAATTTCAGTTTTTTACTGTATAAGTTTTTTTTGCTATAGTATTAGTATTGCCATTTTTATTTAAATATAATTTAATATGAAAATAACCCAATTTATAAGTAAAGGTAAAAAATGGCAACACTTTTTTTAGCAAACCAAGGTTTAGGGTAAAAAATAGACTACGAGTATATTTTTAAATTTTAAGTTTCAACCAAATATAAGAGAATATACCAATATTATAGAACTTCTTTGATCTATGAAGTTTTATTATTGTTGCAATAAAATTCTACTGGCCTTTTTTATGTTTATATTTAAGCACAATTACAATTTATAATGAATTGCATTAGATATAGATAAATACATTATATTAATAAGTTGAGTTGTTTTATTGATTTCTTTAAAATAAAGAAGCCATCTTTTGTTAAATTTGATAATATTAGGCCATCACTGCAAAGTTGACAAATCCTTTAATAATACATTAGTAATTTTATAGATTCACGCTGCAACCCATTTCCGTTCCAAATTCTCGAGGAATTGCCTGTTGAGTGGCGTAATGTGTGTGTGGAAAGTGAAATATTAAATATTTCATTCCCACGAGTGGGTGCCCTTCATCACACCACCTTCGCACGTATAGTTACACGCTTGTGCTCTGTGCTACGACGGCCTATATAAGTAGATAATATTTTATTGATAGTATATAAAACTGTCAGTATAGAAAATGTTTCATGCAATTTTGCTCTTCTATATCTTCTAAAATTCTTTATATTTTTATACTAATGAAAAAATAACACGCAGTGCTTCCAGAATTCGGCTAAAAGTTTCCCGCTTTCCGGAGTGTCTTAACACTAGGCTTCCTCTGCCTATCCTGCTACATGTGGGCATTAGCGAGAAGCTGAAATAAAATTATCCTTTGCGGATCTGAATTATGGGGACATGTACGGAAATAAATACAAAAAAATTGTGAAGGTGTCTTATATCTATTTAAACGAAATGCCTTCAGAATTTTGAGGAAAGTGGGGAACGAAAATATCTTAATTGGAACTCGTAGTTCACTAGGTTCCCAATGGATTCAAATGGCTCAGTGCGAAAACCAGCATGAAGCTAATAAGAAAAAAGGATAAGTTTTAATTAGAAAAATAAAAAAAAACCATTTCTAATGAGTAACATATTATGTAACTGTAGTTAAAGATTACACTATTATAAAGTAAAAGATAAAATAATAAACCATTATTTTTTTTTCTTTTCTGTTATAAGTATTTCTAAACCATAAGTAAAATGGAGTAAAAAAGTACTTAACTCAATAAAGTTTTACTATTTAATAACATCCTAATATTGTTTTAAAGGTTTTCATATTCACAGAGTTTGAATTAAAAATAATTCGTAACAATTCATGTTTTTTTCATTTCAACTAAAAAAACTGGGTATTTTTGCAAAATACGTAAAACGAAACGAAAACTACTTGTCAATTTAATTTTATACTTAAACTTGAAAACTTTCGAAGTTGTTATTTCATATTATTTCGAATTGAAATGGAGTTTATTAATTTATTGATAAGAGGACAAAGACAATTATGTTTCTTGTGTTTTAATGAAAGCCACACAATGTTCAATATTTCTTCGAATTTGGAGATAGAAGAAAAGTTTTTCGACGCAACTTTAAGTTTATCGGAAATGGTTAAATACTTATTTCCTTACTTTGTAAGTTAAAACTATATTTTAAATCAATTTAAATGCAACTTTATTTTTCAATTTGTTAATTAATAGTTTAAAAATTTTCTATTAACTATATTTCAAATAACAAATTTCAGGATACAACATTATCTCAAGCATGTGAAAATTGCTTCGATCTTATTGTCAAAATGTATATCATTATTAAAAGAAACTCAATAATAAAAAAAATTATAAATATTATAATAGATAAATTAAATGAAGGTTTAAATTGGAAAAATAATATTAAAAACATATATTTAAATATTAATTTAGATAAAATAATTACTGAAAATAGAGAAATAACTTATAAATCTTGTTTAAAACCAAATAATGTTGAAAATGAAAAATTAAATATTGAAGAAAATTCTGAAAAAAATTCATTTCCTGAAGGAGACAAACAATGTCTACAATGTTTTAAAACATTTGAGAATAATAAACTATTCAAAAATCATATACGGGGTCACAAAAGGCAACGAGAGCAAAAATACTATAATTGCAATTACTGTACTTACCGCAGCTTATGTAAGACATCTGTTGACGGCCATATAAATAAATTTCATTTAAAACATCGACCTCATGCATGTCAAATATGCTACAAAAGCTTTTATCATAAAAAAAATTTAATAGTACACAAAAATATTCATAGTCCCAAAAGAAATCAAATATGTGAAATTTGTGGTCTGAGGTTTTTACATAAGAAAAACTTGTTAGAACATTTAAAATTACATGATGGTGTGAGGCCTTTTGAATGTCACATTTGTGGTAAGAAATTCATAACTTCTGGCCGTAGATTAGAACATGTTAAAAGAATTCATAGTGAAAAAACTGAATGTTGCTTGTTATGTGAAAAAAAGTTCAGTTTGGCTAAAGAATTGAGACGACATATGAAAAATGTTCATGCTTCATTGTGAAAAGAAGTTTACTTTTTATTTTATAAGTGTATTCCTATTAGTGGAAATATTTGTTTTGTCCATTAAAAATAGTTATATTAATTATTATGATTTATATTCATTATAATTTAAAACATTTTGTGTAAAATAAAATGAAATATCCAAGAATCACACATTCTTATAGGTACTTGATTTTTTTAATCCCTGTATCATCTTTAAACTGATATATTCTAAGAAATTGATTTCAGCTTTAATTGTTTGTTCTATTTATTTAAAAAATAATATAAAGTATATCATAGTAAAAGGCTACCAACAATTTCTAAAAAAAACTTTATTCAAGAGAAAATTACAAATTTTGCCTCATTATTATAATAAGTACAATAAGTACACTAAGGACTCTTCTATAAATTATGTCATGACATATTATGAAATTTATAATTTGTCAAATATCTGACAATGGCAGTATATAGTTTTGTCAATCTAAATTTGGAACTTGATCTAGATCCAAATCTTACAAGTGTTATTAACCAATCTAGTAATATTTTATGTCTGACATAATTTAAAGACAATCACATAGTATTGAGTATTTTACAACCTTAACAGTAATGCTACAGTAAGTTATTTCAATGATTATAATCTACGCCTATACATTTTATATAGGTTTGAACATTCATTGTTATACATTCAACAAGTAAAGAGGTATAACTTATTATTATTTAAAAAAATTGTATGTAAATATAATATTTTTTACACTTTTTTGTAATTTTCTAAAAGTTCTAGGAGTTATACCACCTTCACTGATGATTTTTCATTCCAACAAAATTTTAAGAAATATGTAAGTACTACAAGGCAGTGTAAATATTAAAATATTCTTTGTATACATATGTATCTTTGATAATTCTTAAATAAAATTGGCAGTGTTATAACAACTTACAAAGAAAAGAGGTTTTGATAGTACATTTTTTCTCTATTACTTAGATTAAAATTACAACAAATTGTACATATATTTTGTTTTTTTCAAGTGAATTTGAACATGCAACAGTGGTTATATTTGCAAAATACGTCCCAAATTTGAAGTTAGTTAAATTTCTATTTTAATCGGTAACTATGATACTTAATGGTTAAACCAATAATTTATGTATGAAATATGTATAATGTTTGATGAGGATGAAATTCATAAATACAAAGTGGTAACTTTAAATATGGTAACATTTATTTTATGTGGTGTAATTTATTTAAGTGATGAAAAATAAAATTCTTTTTTCAAAACTTGTCATTATTTGAAAAATGGCAACAAATATAATAGGATAGAATATCTTCATGTTTGATTATGGTAACCAATTCAAAGTTTATTATTTTGTTTAATGTCAAATCAAATTCTTGCCATGATAAAAAATCTTTCAAAAATACTTTTTTTTGTTAAAATAACATGAAAAATTATATTAAAATAATATTTAAATTTTATGGCAATATTACACCACTATATCAATTCTTAACATACATATATATGTTATATATGTCTATAAATATTTAATATTGGTACCCCTGGCTCGGTGGTACGTATGGCTGGCCTGGTCCCGGGGAAGGATAACCGTTTGGTTGGTCTGGGTATCTAGCCTCACCTTCGTAGGTTACCTGGAATTAGATATACTAATATTGTAAAACTGAAGGGTTGGTTTAGTTGGACGCGCTTATCTCAGAAAATGCTTTTTTTAATTCGAACTACCATTTTGAAGAACGTTTAAATATATGTTATATTCCATCACGTTATTTGTTTGGATATAATCCACTCTACCTGTGGGAAGAGTTATCTCTCTTATTTAAAATGTTACAATCCTTATATTTAAAATGTAAAATTATACGTACGCTAACTAATTTTCAATTTCTTTTTATTATAAGAATAGAATTTTATTTGAAAATATATACCTACTATTTCTGTATTAGGTAAAAGAAATATTCTTAAAAAATACCATTAAACCACAGGTAAAATACAAACCTCAGCGTTAAACCCGTTCTTCCAATCGGCTGTATATTTAACGATCTGGGTCCTACCGTCGGGTAAAGCAATTCTATACTCTCCATGCGTCACGTCACCGTCAGATTTGGCATTGTGGCTGTAGTCGTTGCCGTCTTCGTTCACAGAGTATGCAAAGTCGAAGGGCATGCCTGGTTCGTGATGGTGGTGGTGGTCGTCGTGGCTATGGTCGTGGTCATGGTGGTCATGCTGTGGAAAAAAAAGTTACTTTGTTGTTTTAAAGCGGCAAAGTCACTGTAAATTGTAGTCATATTCATGAAATGATTAGTTCATTTCATGTAATAAGTAAATATTAGGAATATAATTATTAATATATTTTTAGGAATTATATATGTTCTTATGGAGTAAACATTTATAGAGAGACTTTAGATATTTATTCTTCCGTCTTTACTTAAGATAATTTTGATTGGATTTTTTTATACATATATTTACTGGTAATATTAGTATTAACAGAACAACAGAGAGACCTCGTTGGTCTAACGAGAACACAGTATCGATAACGAACTTTCTACTTAAAGGACGTCACCGGCCCATCGACGTTCTTTCAGGAGAAAGAACATAACGTAAAATGTTTCAGGAATCCTTGGATGACGACGACCTTGATGATCCTTATAACGTTATTTTTACCATAAAATAAATCTAAACAAAATCAAATACTTTCTTTTTAAAATTTACAATCGATTTAAAACCATTTTGTCAAAATAACAAATCGTTTTTATATTATAAATAAATAAAAATATATTTTAGTGCTTGATTTTATAGTGTTAGGCAATTTACAGCGGTGGCATTAAATTTCATTGTAACGGCCTCACGCTCGTTCTACAAAGGAATGTTCGTATCTTCGATATGAGCTTGAAGTCACGATATGGGATTTTGTATTTCTTGGTAATGTATTTATTTTATACTAATATTATGAAGATGTAGTATTTGTTTGGTTGAACTCGCTAATCTCAGAAATAACTGGTTCGATTTGAAGAATTCTTTTTATGCCTAATAGCCTGTTTTATGGAGGAAAGAAGGTTATTATACCTAGTTAATCTTTTCGATGTAACCCACTGTACCCGTGATCACAGTTTTGAGAGGCAAGTATCATTTAATATACAGGTTTAATTAAATATATTCATTTGACTACGCGGGTGAATCCGTATGTGAAAGCTAGTTTAATAAATATACGATTTTTTTTTGCCAAAACGTATTGGCCGTGTATGGGGAAATAAGAACACACGATAAGTAAAGAAACATATTTTGAATAACAAATTGAACGTAAAAGGACTCTAACTCGTACCTTTGAAAATGGTCCTAGAGGCGAGAATTCGAGTCTTCGAATTAGAAAGCGATGAATAGCGGCTGCTATTCTTAAAAACCACCTCCTCAAGCAACACGCATTATCTTGAAAATTGGGTGGAAAGTGGAGGGCGGAGTGTTTCAACATTAATTTCCCTATGACTAACCTTCTATACGCGACCTACACTAATACCTACCTATACCTACACTAATATATACCTATTCTTTTTTCACAATACAAAATTTTGTGTTCAATTGTGTTTTAGGTTTTGTTTTCACTGTGCAGGTGTTATAGTTTATACGACGGTTAGTTAAATAACTGTTTTTTTTAAATAAAATAACATTTATCAAAAACGTATAAAAAATATTTTATGAATAGAATTTCATTTTAAAGGAACTAAAATGAGAGGTCAAAAGATACAAGGTAAAAATTACAAAAATAGCTTATTCCTATAATATAGTATCGTCCATATTGCCATATTTTTAATGTATTTTTCTGTTTTAAGAATATGGAGAGAGGTTATCAAGTAAGTACTTAATAAATTTTATAATAGTTCTCCGTAGGGGCACTGTGGAACTGCGTCTGATGAATTGATTGATTTCAATTTCTTGCGTTCAGCTCAACATTTCTCGGAAAGTGAAGAATGGACACCCTAGTCTAGTCCCCTATTTAGGATTACGTACCGAAAGGGTAAACGGGAACCGAACTCATAACTGTCACATTTACGCTGTGCCGCTGCGCCATATTGTACTCAAGATAATTTTAGTGTTACGCACATCCCATAGACAAAACCCAGTGTCAAGGCACTCCGTTCAGTTTCACCTTGTTTAAATGACATACATACTCCTAAACTAAGTCAATAGATGATTTTTATTTTTTCAGGTGTCGAAGACGGTGAGTTCTATACATACGATAAATATAAATTCTTAAATATATGTGTGCATTATACTTTTTGTTATTTTTATTTCTAGTAAACAACTAAATTGAAACTTTATAATAATTTTCACCAATTTTTTTTTTTAAATTTGAACATGATTGAAAATGAGAACTTATTAAAAAAAATGTCATCTTTATATAATTTTTTAATTTTATTTATTTTACACTATAAATTGAAAATTAGGTAAATAATACTAAGAATAAAGTGTACGCATATTTCCAGACGCAGCTTTAAAATTAGGTAAGTCGGAAAGTAAGCTTTATTTAAAAAAAAATCTCAATAATTAATATATTGTTATAAAATAACTAATAAAAATAGTAACTATAAAAAATACAAATCAGGAAATTAAAAAGATATCGCCCGAACAGGGACTTGAACCCTGGACCCTTGGATTAAAAGTCCAATGCTCTACCGACTGAGCTATCCGGGCTATGAGCAATGAACCATAATTCTAATCCACTTAATATAAAATTAGAGATACAGTAGTATACTAAATATACGTTCATTATAACATATTATATAGTTAATTCAAAAATATTTATTACATTAATATTAAAATAAGGGTGTTGTTAACCAAAACTACCTTAAATATTTAATTCGACCAGTATTCCAGTATTTCCATCGATTGTGAAAATAAAATTTATTCAAAGTTTGCTTTAAATATGATAAAATAAAAAAAAGGTACAGAAAAATAATCCCATATTCAAATTATCCATTTTTCCTCACTTATTAGGTAAATTTCTAACTATATAGCTAACAAAATCTGAGAAACTGAATTTGAACCATTTGTAATAATTCTATCATCGAGTTTCACAGTTAAATGTACTTATATAAGGAGAAAATACAACAATATGGTATCGTCGAGTGGGCCTGATGATGGAGCCAGGGCCTAAATAGTGGAACTCTTCAGAGGTTACTAGTAAACCACTCGAGCTTAGGCTCATACCATTTATATTCTGCTATAGCATTTGATTTTAGAAGAAGAAGAAGATATGAAGAGACTTTGAGTACGCAGTAAAAAAAAGTGTACTTTCTAGTTTATTTTCTTATTATTTAGGAAGATTAGAAGCAAAGACTAACGATTATGATGCTAAATTACAAGGTAAAGATGAAGCAACTAAAGATATGGATGCTGGGAACGAAGAAAATGAAAACAGTACTTTATCGTCAACTCTATGCACCACTGACAAGGAAATTGACCGTAAGTAGTAACTAATCACCAATCGAAATCGAAATACATTATTTTATTATATCCGTATCCTAAGCTAGTGAGACTAAAATTTTATGTAAATAAGTAAATACTACTATAGACAAATATCGAAAAAGGTAATAGAATTATTAAAACTTAATGAAATGAATAATTGTTTCAGTTGGAAGTTTTCAACCAGGTACTGGCTTATATAATATTTTTTTTGTAGTTTCACCCTCACGCTTCCCCACGCACTGTTCAATTTTCTAGATATTGCCTGTCGAGTGGCAGAGTTCAACGCAGTGCTTTGTCTTGTTACCAGAGCGGGAAAATGAAAGCAATCTATTCCCCCGAGTGTACAGTGTACAGAGTGTGAGAATCCACAGTCGTGGCATTTGCAGACAGACGCTGTGCCGCTGCGCCAGATAGAGACAGAGAATACAATATTCGTTATATTCTAAAAATTTGAATTTTAAAATATTTTTTAAATTACAGCATCTGGAGAAGGTTAGTAAACATTCAATAATAATGATATTTATATAGGTGTAAAAACGGTGTCTCTGTAATTCATGATTGACACAGACAACCCACAGATGAAACTACTGATGTCAGAAAGTTGAAATTTGGCGTGCAGGTGGTTAAGGGAGTGTAGAGAAACGTTAAGATTTAGCGTAAAGATTTCTAGAAATTTCCACATTTCAAAATCAGTAAAAAATGGGGTCCAACGGGGATTTTTTTTTTATATACTATAATATACTTGGAATGACCGAGGATTATATAGATATAGTAACTTAATGTAAATATAGATAATATTATCATCATCCATGTTAATGGATTAAACATATTTAAGCAATGTAATGTATATCTATTTAAACTAGGTATTTTCTAAGGTATAATTTATATATTTTTTTCTACAGAGAAAGCAAGTGGAGAAGGTGACGACCAAACGCACGCATCGGAGAAACCAGATGCTGATTCAAAAGAAGGTAAGTTAATTTAAACGTTTACACGTTAAAAGCATCTTACAGTGAAAAAAAATATGTATATAAAATATTTCCAAAAGTTAATGATTAGATTTATAACTATGAAATTTCTCGAATTCAGACGGAGAGTTCAGAACGGAGTCTAAATAGACTCTATTCTCTAAATAGAGATATCGGCCTTATCTAGAGGTCCAAGAGGTCACCTGGCCTCCATTGTATTTATATATAGCTTATTGACAATGTAGCTTGACATAAGATACTCTCTGCTCTGCGATATATGGGATAAAGCGGAAGCTATAAAAAAAAACTATATAGTGTTAAATATATACTACTTTTTATTTTAGTAGTTGCATCAACTAAGGTATACTTTCCACCGAAAAAGGATCAACTGCCGGATCACTATGTCGACGACGTTTAATATATTAAATAGATTATAGAGATTTTACTTTTATTTTAACCTTTTACTTTAAAATGACATCTTTGTTAAATATTAAAATATGCATAATAGAAGAAATAAAGATGTTATTATAGTCTATAGAGGTTTCTTTTTTTATATAATGAGCAAAGAAGCAAGAGTAAGTGATGGGAAAGGCAAGGGAGGCCGCAGTTAACCTTTGAGAACAAAGTTATTTCTGTCTAGGAAATAGATAAAAGAAAAAAATAGTAATCTCGCCCCCGGGTGGGCTCGAACCACCAACCTTTCGGTTAACAGCCGAACGCGCTAACCATTGCGCCACGGAGGCATATGCATTATCTTTAAAAAGAATGTACTAGTGGTATGTACTGTAAAAAAATCTAAAAGTTATTTTTTTTATTCTATAATTATAATGTAGGACATTAAACATTTTGCACCAGACTGTAGACGGGACGTTGTGATTTCAATTCCCACTCGAGGGATTAAATTAATCTGAGAAAAAGACAAAGCGCGGCGTTGTGTTACGCAAGTCAACTAATAACAGAGTGACTTAACACGGGATTCCCGTTGCCTATACAGCGTGAAGCTATAATGAAAAAATATTTTAAAACTCACCGAGGGCGTGGGACTGGGCGAGGTCGGTGGCGGCACATACGTGGGACGTGGTGGCGTTGGTCTATACGTTGACGGTGGCGGCTGAAAAAATAAAATTTTACTATTATAATTTGTTGAAAGTTTCATTGCTTTAATGAATCTAGTGTTAAGACGCTCCTTTCTCCACTTTTGATTCAGTTTGCGAGACACTGCGTGATGGATTATGGAAATCAACGCTTTAATTAGTGAAAATTCCCGAGAGAGAATCGAATCTACAATTCTAAATATACTTTAAATAATATTTCCCAAATTAAAAAATACATATATATAAATAATTACTTTACATAGAATATGATACGTCCTAATTAAACCTAATTAGGAATATCAAACACAAAATTGGCAACATCATTAAAATCCTATATACTATGAAGGTATTTTAGCACAATTCCTTCAATAGATCAATTGTTCGAACAGATAAAAAAGTATACAATTGTATTGTATGCCTCCTATTGTGATCCATACAATGCCTTGGCCAATATATGTATAGCTGTAGTAGAAAAGTCCTTGAATTTTAAAATCTCCTCTAAAAGTGTTTTAAATCAAAAAATCAAATCAAATCAGCTTCACGCTGTATCCGCACACAGCAGGGTAGACAGAAGGAACCTAGTGTTAATACACTCCGTTCCTGGGACTTTCTGCTGAAATCTGGCTTTGCATGTTGAGTGGCAGAACTCAACGTAAAAGTGATTTGTTTGCATATAATATGGTAAAATAAGCGCAGCGTTAAGTTGCGAGGGCGCGGAGGGCGCGGCGCTTTCAGCACTAGGTTCTTACTCTGCTTTGCTATATAAGGGATAAAGAGTGAAGCTGAATAATAAGAAAGATTGATACTTTAAATTTAAAGTTATTTCACACTTAAGAAAGAATGAATAATATTTCATATAATTGAGATATATTTTCGGTATTTTTTTATGCAACTACATGTAGAGACATTTACAGCAAAGTCAATACTTAACTTTTTGTCAATTTTTGTAAAATTTCCTTGTTTTTAATCGGAATTTATAACTATACCACCCCTTTATTACCAGACCTACTAAGCATTTTTTTAAAATCTCAAGGGGTCGAACCCACTACCATCGCGTATACCATCAAACATTCTGTACTTCTAAGGATTACAGTTTATTAATCTTCAAATTGTTAACCAAACAATAGGCTGCCTTGGTCTGAAGCGCCATTCATTCAAATCATCTCACTCCACTGACCATGAGTGGGTCCAAGTGCTTATATAATTTTATATTCTTTGTATAATTAAATGTGTTAACTGTTGTAATAAAAGTTAATATGCGTAACCTCTACTCATATAACATATCACCTATTTGGTGCAACAATTATGTATTTTTTAAAATGAAATGTAAACAGGCCAGTCGTGGCGCAGGGGCACTAAGTGTGACTGTAAACGCGTCAGGTTGTGGATTCGATTCCCACCCGAGGAACTTAAATATTTAATCATTTCTTCGTTCTTGTATCGAGACAAAGCGTGACCTTGAGATCCGCCACTCAACACACAATTGGTCCAAAATTAGGCGAAAAATGGGGAACGGAGTATTTTAACTTCAGCAGCTTAACTGCTGAGTAAGGGATACGTCGGGATTCTTTCGATGTGCCCAAATTAAATGAGCAGATGCTCATTTAATTTGGGCAGTGAATTCTCAATTCAACGATATATTTAGAAATAATACATACCCTGGGTGTAGGGAAAGATATCGACGGTGTGTTGTAGGTATAACCTTTGCTGGGTGGTAGATACTCATTTGCAGCAAACGCTACGCTGATGGCTGAACATGCTAGAAGGCAGGCGAGCCACATCTGGAAAAAGTACAAAATATCATGATTAAACTTAAAGTTTTAACTAATATGAAGTTCTCATAATGGTGGAGTTCTTGACTGGTCGTCCGTTCAGTTCCTATTAGGGGGAATGAATTATTTTCATTTCCTCCCTCTGGTAACAGGGCAATGTCTCGAAAATCGACCGAACCTGGAGCTTGTTAAAACACTAGGTTTCGTTTCCGTTCCCTAGTATATACGGAATACAGCTAAAAAAGATATTGTAGTTCTTGCCATATATAATAAAATATCTTCATTATTTGACGAAATCTCTCCTATCCTTATTTCTAATCTTTTAATCTATTCATAACTAAGCCAAGTGAATTATCGTAGAATCTCGACTGTAACGTTACATTTCCCATAGTACATATATTAATACCTGCATTGTGAAGGACTTTATTAACTAATGGTTATGAGAAAAAAGTTTAAACAAAAGAATAATTCACATACAGGTTTTAGTTTGGACACGGTGTAGTCATTTAAAATATTATACGCCGTTTATTTTGTTAATATTATGATGTGTTCGCAAATTATTTAGATTATCTTATAATATATATGTATGTAGGTATGTAGTTTAAGGTCATTGTGGCGCAGTGGATGTTTCACTGTAAGCTCGATGGTTTTGGGTTCAATTCCTACTGCTGATTGATATATTTACAATGATTATAATTAAACTAGCTTTAAACAACGGCTTCACTTTGATGATCTAACATTAATGGGTTAAATCAAATCGATTAACATTAAATAAAATAGTTTATAACTTTCCCTGATAAAAATAGACTATCCAATACAAACAATTTTTTTATTCGAGTTTCTGAGGTTAGTGCGTTCAACCAAACAAACTCGACAGCATTATAAAATTCGTAAATATACAGATGTTTTATCTAAGCTTATGCAAAGGGCGACGTAGAATTTTGACTATCAACAGGCTATGTCTCGAAAATTTATCGATGTGAGAGGAACAGAGTGTTTTAACACTAGGTTCTCTACTATGCGGGAAAAGACGTGAACCTACTGTTATATTCTTTCTTTAAATCTATTTTAAATTGATATATTTAATGAAAGTTTTCATTGGTTCACTCCAGCCTTGAGAAAAGACCTCATTTGCAGTCACATACAAAATTACCTAAGTAATCGAGAGTTCTCAGCGTTCCGAACAATAGGTCGCGCAATCCTTGAATATTCACTTGAATATCTAACGCTTCTTTATTACACTAATCTATCATATTTTATATGTATATATAAAATCTGTTTATATATATATTTTAGTATGTACGGGTATGTTTGTCTGTACAAAGCTTCAAAAATGCGAATTAAAGTGGCAAACGGATTGTCATGACGCTGGGTTCCCAGGTTCCACCTGCTATGTGTGGCGTAAAGCTAAAAAAGGTAGTTTTTTAAAGAAAATATTTTAGTATGTATGTCTGTTATTAGAAATTTTAGAAACCGTTGTGGATTCAGTGAAATCATTTATTTACATTTCTTCACGGCAAAGCACAGGTTTGAGTATTGTCTTGTCGCCTAGACTAGGCCAAAAATTAAATTCAGTCATGTATGACCGACCATAGGTTATATATGTAAATTTATATGAATAACTATAAAATATTATTTTTAAAGTAATAGTTATTTAATTAATTTCTATATTTTTTATAACATATCAGGTCTTAGTGTCAAGATCCTCCGTTCTCAGCGTTTTCTGTCTAAATTCAAGACATTGCATATTAAGTGGCGGAAATCGTCTCAAGAATTATTCGAATATAATTTGAAAATAAAAAAAAAATATTAAAGTACCAACGAAGAATGACCATTTAGTGAGATAATCACAGATTCTATTCCCGTGTGAAACATTAGCGTAAATTGGTTAACGTCAAGGCTGACTAGTGACTTTAAGTACCGTTGCGCTTCATATATCTTCAGAATATACACGGAATTTCTAGGATAGGTTCCCAATAAATAGATTTACTCAGCGCATACATTGATAACACGAAATCAAATATTAATATTGGTAGTTTACGCGTGAAGTCAGTAGTGGAGCAGGGTCACAAGCGTGTGACTATAAACGCGATAGGTTGTGGGTTTGATTTCCACTTGAGTAAATGAAATATTTAATATTTTCATTTCTTCGCTCTGGTGTCGAAGCAAAGCGCGGCGTTGTGTTCCGCCATTCAATACGCAATGCCATTAGAATTCGGCTTAGAGCGGAGTATCTTTGTACTAGGCTCTCTCTGCCTATCCCGATAGATGCGGGATACCGATTTGTATTGAAGACAAAACTACTTTATTATATTATTAATCTCTTATTAAATCTTAATATTATGATTAGTATTTGAAAAACTGAGGTGTCAAAATTGTAAAATAAATGTACCCACTAAGTAAAAGTTATATTAAAATTGTGTTCGTGACCCGCCACGCCCGCTAGACGGCTCTCCGTGATTCCATTCCGCGGTTAATGTCAAAATGTCCTAAACTTTAAGTGTAATTGGAATTTTGTAACGTTACGCAACGGAAATTCCATTTTAGTCACGTTTTTGGCTAATATTTTAATAATTATTTAATCAGACACTTTATTATTTTAAAAAAGGGATTTCCTTTATATTTGGGGTACGGACCCAAAAGCTTATCTTAGTTTATTTTTAATATTTTATTATTTACATAATTTAAAACGACTGCTATTACTATACTATATTAGTAATAGTAGTCGTTTTAGGGATTCATTTTCTTTTTAATTATATTATTATTAGCCCTCGGCATAAACGGAAGGGTTTTCATAACGGAAGAATATTTTTAAAAAAATTTTTAATCATATGAATTTATATAATCTAATAATACTAGATTTGCTACATAAAGAAGAAAAAATATAAGGGTGGAATAATATATTATAACTAACAAATTAAGTTCTTTGTATTTCCGTTTAAACAAATTGACATAGCACTCTGATAACAAGATAAAGCGCGTCGCTGAGTTCCGCAACTCAACACGCATTGTTTGAAAAATTGGGCCGTCTGTCTCTGTTTTCCGAGTGTCCTAACACTAGGTTCCCTCTGCCTCTCTGCTTGAAGCTTGTCTTGAAAAATCTAAATGGTTTCTTTAATAATATAATTTAATAAGATAAGAGATTTTTTTCTATAAAAAAACTATTATATAAATATGAATATTAAAGTTACCTTATATGACTTTTCGTACATCTTGTAATCACTACAATTATTTGTTGGGTAATTTGGATAACATCTAATGTGTATACTTGACCCATATTACACAATACACCATTGACCATATAGAGTACTTTAAATCACATGAAGATATGAGAATTAATTTAAATTTATATTTTTGTCACAAAATATTTAAAACGAAGTATGTAAGCACTAGTGACTCAAACGCGGTTTCGTCCGCTTATATTTACTCTTATATTATAATCAAATTATACATCAATCTTAATATGAATTGTATCCTATGTGCTGTTCTGTTCTGTAAAAGCTATACTATTGTCAAGTTTAATCCCAATCCGTTCAGTACTTTTTGCGTGAAGGTGTTTCCAAGTTCTCTCTGTCTACCCTGCGCGATACAGCAAGAAAGAAGAATACAGCAAGACGAATCTGAAGAAATGAATTCCTTCACGAATTTCGAAATTTCAGATACTTTACGGGGCGGTCCAGTATTACATACAGTTACATACCTCTAATATCAAATATTACATATAGACATAATAAAACGTTTCGTCTAAATATCACGCATATCACAAATCACATGAAACGATCGCGCATTCATTCTGACAAGTTAATTATTACAGATTACAAGCGGTGTGGTTGTGAAACTGTGTTTTTATATGAACTTTTAGTACAATAATATATTTTTCTTTTTTTTTGGTATTCCCTCTACTGGGAATCGAACTGTTTACTTCCACTGCTACGACGGCCTCAAATATCTCTGAAAAATTGAATGTATTAAGAGATTTCCATAGAAGTATTAGAACAGCTGGTTTTCATTTTTTTCCTCCAAGAAAAAACATGTATGTTTATTCGTAGTATACAATATAATAATATGACTATATATATATCTCTATAAATATATTAGAACCTAATATTAAGACACTCTACTCTACCTTCTGCCCAAATTCCAAAACATTTCGTGGCTACTAAGGAATTTTAAATTACTTATTTTTAAATAAGATAATTTCCCCGATTAGGATCGAACACATAACTTACAAGATTACCGCTGTCTGTACAAGGCGCCAGGACAGCCTCAAAAAGAAATTATAATATAAATATATCGTGTAAAATTTTAATCTGCAATGAAATTAACTTGAAACCAAGTTATATTTTTTATTAAAATTTAACCAAATATAATCTACCTTATCTGAAACCAGTTTTTTATAATCTTCCTTATTTATATTTTGTATACAATGTTACTATTCAACTCTCACGTGAAAGTACACAATAAAGAGCTTATTTTTAATAAGAAATGCCACTTTGAATTAATTGCGTAGGATATGCTCTAAATAAGATAGTAAAAAAAATATGTTTTTTAATTATCCAGCTTACAGCAGGATAGGCAGAGGATCTAGTGTTAAGATACTTCCGTTCTCCATTTTCCTCCGAAGTTGTGAGGTTGAGGGGAACTTAACGCCGCGCTTTTACGCACTTATACTAGCATGAGGAAATGAAAATATTTAATATTTCACTCCCTGTGGAAAACGAACTCACAACCGTCGTGCTTAACATAACACGCTCACTCTTTACTTTTGGATTACATTTCTGTTATTCGAATTTTTAAAAACGATTACCATATCACGCGAACAAAGACACAATAAATCATATTAAATACAAACAATATAAAAAGGTCGTGCTATTTTCTAAATTGCCGTGAGAGTTACGTAGTATTAAAAAATAATGATTATTTAATTACATAGTAGGTATAGCCATTACTGGACGCTAACTTATGCTGAGTGTTAACAAATACTTGTTAGAATCGTCTCTTATTTTTATACTAGTTTTAGTTTGTGGATTTGCTTAGATTTGGATATATTTTATACTGTGAATATGATATATATTTTCGACAAGAATTCTATATCTATGTACGAATAAAGTCTGTGCAAAAATAATGAATGAGACTGTAAACACTACGGACGGTCTCTGCCTTCTCTGCTATATGCAGAAGATAGCGCTAGGCTATAAAAAATAAATAATAATACTATTTGTAGATTTTTTTTAATTCAACAACCCTAAAAATTGCTTAAATTGTTATATGTAAAAGTAAATAATATTTTTTTTATAGTCAATTTTTATTATCTCGATATAGATTGAGCAAACGAGTGGGAATCGAATCAACAACCGTAGCGTTACAGTCACACGCTTGTGCCCAGCGCCACGGCGGGCTCTACAAAATCATATTGTATTTAGAAATATTGAATTCCACATAGCGACACCTAGGAATTGTCACAGTAGGTTAAAGCGACAAGGTTCTATAGAATCAAGCTATTTGAAAATTGATCTTATATAACATCATCGCAACCTAAATACCTATTTAATGTTAACAAAAACCTAGTTAGTTCTAGGGTCAAGGCGTGACCTTAGTGCAAATGTATTATTAATATATCTATGTAGTGGTTGGCAGTTCGATTACTGCTTCAGGANCACCACGGTCTCTGCCTTCTCTGCTATATGCAGAAGATAGCGCTAGGCTATAAAAAATAATAAATAATACTATTTGTAGATTTTTTTTTTAGTTCAACAAGCCTAAAAATAGTATAGTATAATAATCAATTTTTATTATCTCGATATTGATCGAACTAAGGAATAGGAATCGAATCAACAACCGTAGCGTTACAGTCACACGCTTGTGCCCAGCGCCACGGCGGGCTCTACAAAATCATATTGTACTTAGAAATATTGAATTCCACATAGCGACACCTAGGAATTGTCACAGTAGGTTAAAGCGACAAGGTTCTATAGAATCAAGCTATTTGAAAATTGATCTTATATAACATCATCGCAACCTAAATACCTATTTAATGTTAACAAAAACCTAGTTAGTTCTAGGGTCAAGGCGTGACCTTAGTGCAAATGTATTATTAATATATCTATGTAGTGGTTGGCAGTTCGATTACTGCTTCAGGAAATTATGGCAAAGGGTCAAAAAATTGGCGGTGTGTAGGGAATGGAGTATCTTAATACGAGGTCCGAGGGGACCAGCAGGGTAGGGGAGGCTACCCTGCTATATGTGATGTAATATATAGCCTTCCTCAATAAAAAGACTAAACAAGTAGATAAATAATATAGATTGTTTAATTCGAACCTGTTTCCTAAGAAATTCATGAGATAAGAATTCCTGAGATTCAACCATACATGAAGTCATTTTTTTAATATTACTATAGACTATAAGTATGTATAATAGTTCGTCTGTCCGAATGCCGTAACAATGACGGGTCATGACAATTAGAGTATTAGACTAACGATCTCGTGTTACAGCGTCTTTATATTACGTAAACCTTTCATTATTTTTGTTATATACTCGTATTTATAAATGTATTTTATCAAACAATTGTTACTTTCAATTTACATAATATATGTGATTATTTTTTATGTTAATATTAAAGTTGTATCTTTTTTCTAGGAGATCTAGAAAAAAAAAGAAGTTGTTCGTTCGATTCTCACAGGGTGATTTACTAGTAACAGAGTACCTACTTAACACGCAATGCCTAGGGAATTCGGCGTAACGTGGGGCCCGGAAGTGTTTTAATGGGGACATAGTACTATAAAACTCCTAGATTCCCTCTCTGCCTACCTTGTTATGTGAGAGAAACAGCGTGAAGTAAAAAAAAATCTAAATATTACATAGAAATATTACCCCAATAGGCATTTGGACCCCTTATTTTGAGTTCAGTCAAGCTTATCCCAATGGCGCCACGACGGCGCCCATATAACATGTTTCTTAAATGTTTATTATGTTTCTTGAAAAAGTGTAAAGTATACAACTTTCCAATTTATAATAAAGTATGTATTATATATAAGGTGGTCGTGGCGCATTTGGACTATATTTAACTGTATATGGGCTATGGGTTTAATCTCCACGCGGGGTTTAGTTTTTCATTTTCTAGCTTTGGTGCAAAAGACAATGCACTGCGTAGATTTCCGTAACGCAATGTCTCGAAAATTGGGCAGTCGGTTCAGTTCGGTAGTCAGATAGAGTGTCTGAAATTACTGACTAATTAGTACGTTCTTTTTTCCTATAGGTTAGACTTATGTGTGGAACATAATGTGAACCCAAAAAGTGTAATATAAGCATATTTATATATATATATTTATATATGAGCGTGGAATATTTTAATTTCCATATATGTTTTATAATAAAAAAATAAATAACTTTCACTAAGAGCCCTATAAATGCGAATATGACCATTATAAGAATCGTAAGTGCCTTATCTTATATTTGTAGTTATAAAATTTAAATACTCCGTTTGTCGTAAAATTTAAAATTCTTTTGTTGTTATTCTGTTCACGTAACACCTATTTTGGAGATGTGTTTAGTGGCGGAACTCAACACCGCGATTTTTTGGAAATAGTATTAATATTATTTCTTTCTCTTTTACTTAGGCCTAACATTTATTTTTACTTACTGTAAAGACTAAATGTCAGACAAAATGTAGAGTATTTTCGTAGTTGCATTATGCTTTAAGCTTTAATAATTGAAAAATTATATGAAAAACGTATGATAGGTAATGCCAAAGCAGTTACTTTAAACTAATATAATAAAGCTAAAGTGTTTGTCTGGTTGAGCGCGCTAATCTCAATAACTACTATATTTGGCGAGGGATCATACCCAACTCCTAGTTATTTTTATTTGACCACGGGGTCGAAGCCTGCAGCTTCGTTAAAGCTAGTAACTAATAAAAGATCGATTATTTAATATTAAAAATGTAAATAACCTAAGAATCCTTCTGCTGTGTATAAATATTCAATTCTTACAAAATGCTAGTACATTTAACAACTTGTACAATTATTGCACAGTACAACTTATGTATAGTCATGTAACATGTGCATATCGATTTTTTGTATTTTAATTTTGTTTTTGTGACTAACATGTATTGACAGTTTTATTTATAACTTTTGTTTTAGTTTTTCTCTGTATCCCACATATAGCAGAAGTATAGACACTCTGTACTTCAATTCAGCTCAATTCAGGCGAAAAGCTTTCTCTTGTTAAAATAAAGCAAGAAGGAGAAAAGAGTTATTTTCTCCAGTGGAACCCGAATCCACAATCGTCGTGTTAAGAATTATATTCTATGCACCACGGTTTTATCTAAAACAGAAATTTACTTTGATGCATATAAAGGTGTTTTTAAAACCACACAACTTTAAATAAAATAAGCACAATTATTGTGCAATTCAGTTTTCATTTTGGGATGACAATTTTAAATTGTTTTATTATTTATTACAATTATAATTGACGTGAGAATAACCTTTAAAAATTTTAAATATATTTTTTAATATTAGTTTTGTATTTTACTACCAGTATGTGGACAGAGAAAAATAACACAGCCGTAAGGTTATACTCAATATTTAATAGAAATAATAATAGTAATAGTAACCTATTTACGCCGCATTTTGTATAAAAAGACGAAACTATTTTTATTTTATATACGCATTACATTAGTCAGTTTTTTATTTACATTTGTCAGTTAAACGTCTTTTTTAGTTTCACGCTATATGGTAGAGGTAAGTTATTATTAGCACATTTTGCCTCCAGCTTTTCGATCAATTTTCGAGAAATTGTGTGTTGAGTATTAAAAGTCAACGCTGCACTTTGTTTCGTTACCAGAGCTACGAAAAAAAATCATTCCCCGAGTGGGAATCGAATCCATAAAGATTACAATGACAGATAAAGTACCGCTTCGCTAATATAGTCTCAACGAAAATTTCAATAACATTTTTTTATGACTTTGTTATGAGTCCAATACATAAGCCTATAATGCCTTAAACATGCCAGAAGTGAAAAAAAAAACAATCGTTTAACCAACATAGCCGTGTGAAAAAAATAATAATTTCACGCATCGTCATTTAATTTAAAGCACATAATATAATAAGAAAAATAAATTATTAATATTAATTTCTTTTACGATAATTGAATTATTTATTATAGCAATAAAAGTTTTCAACATATTAATATTAAAAGTTTAGAAAATAATTAATTATTATTTTATTAATTGGATTATACTACACTATTTATACTAATAGTGTTGTTCATCTATAAATCAGATAGAGAAATGTTATTTCAATTTATATTAAATCAATCATCGGAAATTGATTACTTGTGTAAGAAAACAATTTAGTTTTGAGATTGATCGTCTATCGTTATATCGTCGTCTGATAAACGCGATGATTGTGGGTTTGATTCTAGCCTAGGGCAACGCTAAAGACATGACGATAACTTGTTCGTTTATTTCATTTAGGAAATAAGTTTCAGAGAGAGAGAGTAAGTAAAAAGAGTGATATATTATTCCTATTAATACTTATCTTTCTTTTTCGAGACAATTTTTGTTGAATATCTACGTAAAATTAAGGGTAAATTATTATTTTTTAATCTGTGGAGACTCGAGTATTGGTTTTATTTTTCAATATTTGTTTAACAATTTACTTTACTGTTTATTTCCCTTGAAAATGAAATAAATAATAAGCACAGAACTAAACTGAACTCATCGTCTTCATCCTAATGAAAGCCTATCATTAACCACTACTGTATATATCCAGATACTTAATAGTCATAGTATAAATAAATTCCTACACATGAAGCAAGATTCCTCCATTTGATATATTTAACAGCAAAATTGCAATCATATTTTATACACAATTTCCATAGTATGACAACATCGATATTATTACGGTACATCACGACGCGTACGCAACCACGTGATGACACTCGAATTACTTAGATTAGGTATGCTTTAGCTACTTCCACTCATCTTTTACTCATTATATTCTTATTTATGAAGGATATGTGCTCTGTAGTTGTCTTTTATTTTTTTCAGCTATATTTCGCTTCGCTTCGCTTTACTAGGTTCCCTCTGTCTAGCGTGCTATGCGGGAAAAGCCCGAAGCTGTAAGTATCTGTCATTGATTTGTCTTCTTTCTTGATAACAATTTTTTAATTAAGAGAGTTAAATATATTAAATATTTAATATAAAATACCTGTTTTGCTGATGAGTTCATTTTCAGTCAATCTGAAAGTAAAAAAATAAATATATTAATTCTTGATATTTAAAAAAAATCTTAAAATAAACTTCTCTATGAAAAATGTAGAACGGAGTCACTAAAATTTACCTCATAAAATCCGGTCCACACTTTTCGCCCAAAGTTCGAGAAACCGCATTAGTGAGTAATATCAGTGTTAGTATTTTTACCAAAGCCGGGAAATGAAAGTAATTAGTTCCCCGAGTGGGCATCGAACCCACAATAGTCGCGTTTATCGTAAAACGCTGTACCGCTGTACGCTGTATACGTTTATACATAAATATAAGTAACCGATACAAAACCACTTATGTACATTAAATGTTATGGTCGATCGTTAAACTAATGGTTGTTAATGTAAAGACGATCATATAACGCAGTAGTAGAGTTCTTATGGTTTTACTTCTATATAGGAATATCGCAGGTTCATTTTTCAATAAAATATGATTTATGAGACCATTGCGTTATAGCGGTACAGCATCTGACTGGAAACTCGGGTTCTGGGTTCGATTCATGGGAGGAAACAACAAGACAAAACACAGTGTTGAATTCCGCCACACAATACACAATGTCTCGAAAATTGTACGGTGCGCAGGTAAAATAGTGTTAAGATACTCCGTTCTCCACACACCACCAAATTTTCGAAACTTCTATTAAGTGGCGGAACTCAACCCCGCACTTTGTGATCAGGAGTGAGGATTGAACCCCCAACTATCACGCTTACAGACAGATGCTGTCCCACCCCACCATGACATATATACGAATATGTAAAGAAAAACAATCAATTATATATTTTGATTAAATGAAGAACGCTATAAATATTCATACAACAGTAAATCTCGTTATAGGCAAAAAATATTAGTTAAAAGGTGATAGTTATAGCTGTAATTAATTACTGCACGCATAGTTTTAGCATAACATATTAAATTTTAATATCGTTATAGCGCAGTTAAAACGTGTTTTAATGTACGCAATGGTTATAGGTTCGAATTGATTTATATATAGTAGAAACATGTATATACATAATAATATTATAAGGCTGCGGTGTGTATTTGTTTCAACGTGCTAACCTCAAGAACTACTATTGGTCCTAATTGAAAAAATATATTTGCGTTCATTTATTAAGGAATTATATGACGTTAATAGTCATACACAATCCATAAATCCGTATTTATAAGCCGCTCTCAACTCTGAGACTGATCTTGAGAACAAACTTGTTTTATTCTAAAACGGCATTTCAAGATTGATCTTAGAGTTGATAAATACGAGACTTATTTGAGCAAGAAGGCGTAGACGCAAATAAAAGCTATTTTCTATATATAATCGTTTTTTTGGGTTAAAGTTAAGTTTAGTGCTCTGTCACTATATTAAAATTTATTTTTGCAAGGATTTTTGAATCATCGAATCGAATGAAGATGTCCCTACCATCGTACCAGCTTGGAAGGCAGCTCTGCTGTGAAGCGCCGGCAAAAAGAGCTTTTAATATATTGTTTTTATTTACATTAATATAATGATAGATATGAAAAATGAAAATGTTATGTTTGATTTCCTGATCTAGTAATAGCAGCGTTCCGCGACACAAACCGCAATGTCTCTAATATAGGCGGGTGTCGATTACACTCGTATTTATTCAATACATCCAATTAGTGACTTTAATCAGTGTCGCTTAACCTTTTCTTTTAACAATGTAATATTTTTTTATTTTTATTCGTATGCCGTTAAAAAATAATATTCAATTAGCTGACAAATATATTATGAACTAAGTATATATAACACTAGTTTTTATTTGCGGCTCCGTCCCCTTATTCATGTAGAAGTTACACATAATAAAGCATGTGATATAATATGGGCTATAGTCTGTTCGGTCAATGGGCCAACAAAAAAATATTTTTTAATTCGACTTCCTCAGATTAGGGTGTTCAAGCAAACAAACTCTTTAGATTTATAATACTAGTATTGATATAGTTTTATTAAATATACGAGGACATAGTGAATGGTCACTAGATTCTCTTTAGACACAAATAAAATGTTATTAAAAGGTGAAAGATATAGAAAAATGATGGTAAAATGTTCCAATTACTATAAAAAAAGATATTGAAATGAAAAACATCTGCCATTCTACAATTTACAAAATGTATATACACTATAGCAAAGCAGCATATTCAATATGCCAAATTCGTGAATACGCTAAGGTCGTAGGCACGTGTTAATTGGTCTAGACTTAAGCTTAGCCTTAGATCTTCAAAACGAAAGTTATACTTAGTTATTTTACAATTATTTTTAAAGACACCGACCGGATGGCGGTACTTAACGCCGTATTTTGTTTAGACAGATCTGAGAATCAAAAATTACTTATCATCTTAAGCGTGTTTCTTTTAATCTACGCAAGAAATTTTAATACTGTATTCACTAATACACAGATGATTTAGCAAGAAGGTTTATGTGGACAACGTATGTATATTATATTAGACTAATCCAAGCGAGTGAGGCCGCGAGTGGAGTACTAGTTTTATAAACCTTAATCTCAAAGATTTTTTCTCGATATTTTTCATAGTTGTTTCTCTTCTATTGGTCGTAGCGTCATATCATTGCCTAAAGCCTTCCTTGATTTGATATATGAACTATCCATCAGAAAAGAAATTGATTTGAACCAGTAGTTTAACTATTCAATATTATAATATTATTATTTGCTAATTTCTTAAGTAGCATCCTAAACAAAAACTATTGAGCGTTTTCCCAGACATTTTCTAAGATCTTTGCGATGGCGCCAATATTAATATCTCCAATAACTTGAAAAAACTTTAATTAAGCTTAATATACGGCAAAAAGTCCGATAGAACTTATCGTTTTAACTTTAATCATAGGTTATTGCATATGTTACAAAACTTAGACAGTTTTTTGTTAACCTTTCCAAAGAGCTATAAGTTGGCAAAAAGATTGGAATGTATAATTAGTTGGCGCAGTGAACCAGCGTCCGGCTATAAACACGTAGGCTGTGGGTTCGATTCTCATTTGGAGTCATGATAAATTTTTTGTTCTGAAGAATTGTGAAGATTTTCTAAGATTTTGCCAAAATCCAGATTTTAAATATTTTAACATAAAATTTTTTGCAACTAAGCTAATTTACTTAAACAAATTCCTGTAATTACAAATAAAAGAATTGCAATTATGTGTTGTTTCGAGTTAAATGAACGCCGAGTAAAATTTGCCAATAGATATAGTAAAATAAAAAAACAGAATGCAACTTATCAATGCTAATGTTAATGTTTCCAACGTTTTCACAACACATTTTAATTTTATAATCTCTAAGATATCAGAAAGATTAATAAAACCTTAACCTTAGGCCATTGTGACGCAGCGCTAATGCAACTAGCGCTACTACTATATACAAAACACAAGGAAATTCTCATTTTTACCATAAAATTTGAATTTTATAAACCCTAAGATTATAAAATTATTTACTTATAGATTAATAAAAAACCTTAACCTTAAATAAATGTCTTTTCACAAACAAAAGCGAATTTACTCGTTATGAAATACTCCCACGTTCCACACAATAGCTCGGCCCGCGCTATGTTGCTACACTTACCGAAAACTAGAATTTTATTTAACGCGATTTACTTTGATGTTCCGAGAAAATTTAAAACTTTTGTTTTAAATTACCTGTATTTGCATTTTTACACTTCATTCATAATTATTGTGTAATATCATTTCATTTTCTCGCTCTAGGTGGGTAGGTAACTAGGCAAAGCGCGGCGTTAAGTACCGCTATTCAATACGTAATACCTCGAAAATTTGGTGAAAAGTGGGGAACTTTATCATCATTTCATTGTCATACACAAATCTAAATTATACATTTGACCACGAGTGCGAAAGCGCAGGAAAAAACAAGTTGGAAAATCTATACGAAGCCGCGTTCTAGTAAAGCATGTAAGCATCCATCAAAATCTATGAATGAAAACGGCATCTCAAGATCGGTCTCGAGAGCGGACTTGAGAGCGGCTTTTAATAGGGACCATAGAGTTCTATAAACAGGATGGGGTGACCATGAATTATTTTAATGTCACATCCTATGTGCATTAGATGGTACGAATTCATTATTAGCGATTGTATCTGACGTCTGCAACCTGTCAAGGGCGACATAGGGCTTAAGGATTTATTTATACGTAGATATATGTACTTTGTCAAAAGACTACAATATTATTATAAATATTATCTTGTCTAATAGTCTATAGATATAATAAAATTATAGTCTGATCGCCGTCTGTACATGGAAGATATGTGAGATTTATTGTAAGTGGTTTAATAAAATAGCACGAAATATATATAATATATATTATATGTATACAGTTTATGTTTATTTAGGTTTAATTATTTTTCAAATTTAAAATAAGAAAAATAAATAATAATATTTTTTATTTTAGTTAAAAAAATGAAAACGTTCTCGATTTTAGCTTTGTATCGATTTTTTTATAAAGCTCAAGTTTTTTTATTTATACTGCAAACATATTTTCTTAGAAATTATTCTGGAATGGGTGCCAGAATATTCTGCTTCATATACGTGATCAATAATATACTCCTCACGAGTTTAGCGTTACATAAAAATACATAGCACTTTGGTTAAGAATCACTACTCTTGAAGTATAACAGTAGTATAGTTGTAAAAATTTTTTATGTTTAATAAATAAATAAATAAAAAAACATGTAATGCAATTATGGAAACTGAGTTTTGAATTGCCAGACGGTCTTCGTTAGTTCAGTTTGCGTTTTCAACGTAGCCCAAAGAACCAGGCTTTTAACCTCGGTTTCCACAGTAATTATAAAATACAAAACTTTTTATTGGTGTAAATGTTGGTGGAGAAATGGTGACCGATCCGGATAAGCAATACCCATTCATTTCTCTTTCGCAATGGAAACCGGGCATAAGTCAGAGCAAGGTGGGATAGCGAAAAAAATTATTGCCTCAAGCTGGCATCGAATCTGCAACCGGCGTGTTTACAATTAGAGGCACTACCATAGCGCCGCGATGGCCTCAATTATATTTAAAATTTTATAGTCTCTACATATGTATATCTCATCTAAATATTAGTCTCGTATAAAACTAATAATATAAAGTAACTTTTAGTTAATATGTTTAATAATATTTTAATATCAATTAAATATGTCATATGCAAAACGATTACAGCTAAAATGGCACGATTAACATTTAATAATAATTAATTTGTATTACTTAAATTAATATTTGATCTCACGTTTTCTGTAATAGAATTTCGTAATATTTCTGTTTTTCTCTATTCACCGATATAGAGAGCGCGTTTTAGGTGCGGAATCCATTGTAGCCCTTAATGATAAAAGAAAAAAAACATATACATATATTTGATTATTAATGTTTCCACAACCGGAATAAGAACTCGTAACAAGTTCGTTCAAGTGTTATAATAATATTTAAAATGAAAATGCTTATTAATGTACAATAGCTAAAATAATTTCTAAGATCTTTGATTTCTTGCCGAAATAAAATTAGCTCGAATCGTTTGTGAAATAAGCCCGAAAAAGCTAAAGATATAGCTAAAGTAAAACAGACACTTTTTTCATGTTGTATTTCACATGCATTCCACATGCAGAATAGGCAGAGGGAACCTGGGAACCTAGTGTTAATGCATTCCATTCCTATTCTCAAGACGTGTTCGTTCTCTACTTTCCGTCGAATTCTCAAGGCATTGCGTGTTGAGTTCAATAAATCATCGACAAGAATAAATGAATGATGATGAAGAATACGAAACGTTTAAGTCTCAATAATAATAAATAAAACTTAATCTTATATACTTAGACGTTTCTTAACTTGAAATTTTCTAGTTGTTTTAAAATTATTTACAATATTACACGAACGTACACACATTTATTATATTGTTGTAATAACAGCTTAAATAAATTAAAATTTTCCCACCAAAATAATAAAAAAATATTTGACAGATGAAATTACAGATAACACAAACAAATTTATAATTCAAAACTACATTGTTACATTATCTGTATTTATAAAATAGTAAAAAAATATTTTATAATTTAAAAAAATAAGTTAAAACTTAAATTTAATATACTATTACCCGACTTTCAAAAACTAATATAAAAAATATATCATATATGTTTATATAATCACCTTTAAACACACACACTACACGTTAAGTCTACGTACTATTCACAACTGAACATCGTGAAAGGACGTTCCTCTCTTATAATATTACCTTTGCAAGGATGCAAGGAGGGGATTTCCGGGTTTTATTTGATCTTATTAATTCTAAACTAGTTCTATACTATTGCTTATTCTAGATTATAATATAANCTTAACCTTAAATAAATGTCTTTTCACAAACAAAAGCAAATTTACTCGTTTTGTAATACTCCCACGTTCCACACAATAGCTCGGCCTGCGATATGTTGCTACACTTACCGAAAACTAGAATTTTATTTGACGCCATTTACTTTGATGTTCCGAGAAAATTTAAAACTTTTGTAATTACCTGTATTTGCATTTTTACACTTTATTCATCATTAATGTGTAATATTCATTATTATTTCATTTTCTCGCTCTAGGAGAGATAGGTAACTAGGCAAAGCGCGGAGTTAAATTCCGCTACTCAACACGTAATGCCTCGAGAATTTGGTGAAAAGTGGGGAAGAGTGTCTTAACTCTAGGTTCTTTTCATTTGCCCACCCGGCATGAAGCTAAAAAATATTTTGGACTATTTATTTTATGTATAGTGAAAAAAATAATAATAAATCTATATTATTAATTATAATTAATCTATACTAATATTGCAATGTTAAAGAGTTCATTTGGTTCAACAGGCTAACCTCAGGAACAACTAATTGAAACCGAAAAAAAATTTTAGTGTTGGAAAGTTACCATCATTTCATTGTCATACACAAATCTAAATTATACATTTGAACACGAGTGCGAAAGCGCAAAGAAAAACAAGTTGGAAAATCTATATAAAGCCGCGTTCTAGTAAAGCTTAGATGCTTAGGCCATCATAATATATGAATGAAAACAGCATCTCAAGATCGGTCTCGAGAGCGGACTTGAGAGCGGCTTTTAATACGGACCATAGAGTTCTATAAACAGGATGGGGTGACCATGAATTATTTTAATGTCACATCCTATGTGCATTAGATGGTACGAATTCATTATTAGCGATTGTATCTGACGTCTGCAACCTGTCAAGGGCGACATAGGGCTTAAGGATTTATTTATACGTAGATGCACTTTGTCAAAAGACTACAATATTATTATAAATATTTTCTTGTCTAATAGTCTATAGATATAATAAAATTCTAGTCTGATCGCCGTCTGTACATGGAAGATGCTTAAGTTTTTTTATTAACATATTTTCTTAAAAATTATTCTGGAATGGGTGCCAGACTATTCTGCTGCATATCTGATATAAAAATCCATAGAACTTTGCTTAAGAACTCTTGAAGTATAGCAGTAATTGAAAAAAATTTGTAGTTGTAAATAAATAAATAAATAAAAAAAAATTTTTAATTCAATTATGGAAAATGAGATTTGAATTGCCAGTCGGCCTTCGTTGGTTGAGTTTGAGTTTTTACCGTAGTCCAACGAACCAGGCTTTTAACCTCGGTTTCCACAGTAATTATAAAATACAAAACTCTTTATTGGTGTAAATGTTGGTGGAGAAATGGTGTACCGATCCGGATAAGCAATACCCATTCATTTCTCTTTCGCAATGGAAACCGGGCATAAGTCAGAGCAAGGTGGGATAGTGAAAAAAATTATTGCCTCAAGCAGGTATCGAATCTGCAACCGCCGTGTTTACAATTAGAGGCACTACCATAGCGCCGCGATAGCCTCAATTATATTTAAAGTTTTATAGTCTCTACATATGTATATCGCATCTAAATATTAGTCTCGTTTAAAACTAATAATATAAAGTAACTTTTAGTTAATATGTTTAATAATATTTTAATATCAATTAAATATGTCATATGCAAAACGATTACAGCTAAAATGGCACGATTAACATTTAATAATAATTAATTTGTATTACTTAAATTAATATTTGATCTCACGTTTTCTGTAATAGAATTTCGTAATATTTCTGTTTTTCTCTATTCACCGATATAGAGAGCGCGTTTTAGGTGCGGAATCCATTTTCGCCCTTAATGATAAAAGAAAAAAAACATATACATATATTTGATTATTAATGTTTCCACAACCGGAATAAGAACTCGTAACAAGTTCGTTCAAGTGTTATAATAATATTTAAAATGAAAATGCTTATTAATGTACAATAGCTAAAATAATTTCTAAGATCTTTGATTTCTTGCCGAAATAAAATTAGCTCGAATCGTTTGTGAAATAAGCCCGAAAAAGCTAAAGATATAGCTAAAGTAAAACAGACACTTTTTTCATGTTGTATTTCACATGCATTCCACATGCAGAATAGGCAGAGGGAACCTGGGAACCTAGTGTTAATGCATTCCATTCCTATTCTCAAGACGTGTTCGTTCTCTACTTTCCGTCGAATTCTCAAGGCATTGCGTGTTGAGTTCAATAAATCATCGACAAGAATAAATGAATGATGATGAAGAATACGAAACGTTTAAGTCTCAATAATAATAAATAAAACTTAATCTTATATACTTAGACGTTTCTTAACTTGAAATTTTCTAGTTGTTTTAAAATTATTTACAATATTACACGAACGTACACACATTTATTATATTGTTGTAATAACAGCTTAAATAAATTAAAATTTTCCCACCAAAATAATAAAAAAATATTTGACAGATGAAATTACAGATAACACAAACAAATTTATAATTCAAAACTACATTGTTACATTATCTGTATTTATAAAATAGTAAAAAAATATTTTATAATTTAAAAAAATAAGTTAAAACTTAAATTTAATATACTATTACCCGACTTTCAAAAACTAATATAAAAAATATATCATATATGTTTATATAATCACCTTTAAACACACACACTACACGTTAAGTCTACGTACTATTCACAACTGAACATCGTGAAAGGACGTTCCTCTCTTATAATATTACCTTTGCAAGGATGCAAGGAGGGGATTTCCGGGTTTTATTTGATCTTATTAATTCTAAACTAGTTCTATACTATTGCTTATTCTAGATTATAATATAAAAAAAAAGTAAAATAAAAAATTATATTTAAAAACCCGATTAAAGTAAATACCTATATTTTATTTAGTAGAGTACTTATCGGTAAATATGATGGTTTTGTGATTATATTAAAAATATTTTCATTCCTCCGTTCACATAGTATGTCTCATATTAACTTACTTCTCAAAGTCTAATTTACTAACAGGCGTTACGATTAAAATAATCATATATTTATTCCCTCATTAAAAACATAAAAGAAAACATATTGTTCCCATACATTTATAAAAAAAATTAAAACGGAAAAGGAACTGCAGGGAACGGAAGTTCCTAATGGGAACCTAGTACAGTCTGAAGCTAAAAAAAATAATTTAAACCTCTTACAAAAACACTTACTACTTACTTCCGACTACCATATGAAATATTTATATTTAGCATACTTTTAGTTGCACCTTAATTAACTTTTATTAACATTACATAGCCATTTTAAATATTCTGTTATAAAAAATACCTTCACACCTTTCGAAATTAAGTCACGATTGTTTTTAATTTTGTTTTAATTTCACATATCCCTTTCATATGTTTCTCACTTTCCTATCACTTAAGAGATATTGCGTGATGAACAATTAGTAATAGAAAGCAAGCCGTTTCACGCATTTTCCCGCATTTGCTCTTACCATTCAAGTTTGATAACATTGAGTGGCGAAACTCAACGCTGGGCTTTTACTAATCAGAACATGGAACAGATTTTTTTCTTTTGCGTAAGAATCGATTTCACAACCATATATGTAGGTATATTAAGTTATATTCCCATATTACGCCAAGAGCGTTAATTATTATTATGATTTATGTAAACCATTTTTTAAATAATAATATGTTTGTAGAGGCTGAAAATTACATATATTATACTCGTATATAGTTATAAAAATAAAATGATATAATAATGAAAATTAATATTTTTGTACATTGAAACTTGAAATTGAGTTTTAGACCAATCGTGGCGCAAGGGCTCAATCGAACGATTGTAAATGCGACAGATTGTGGGTTCGATTTCTCCAGGAAATTAAATATTTAATATTTTCATTTCTCTAAATACTATTATTAATATATAGCTCTGGTAACGAGATAAAGCGCGGCGTTGAGTTCCACCACTTAACACGCAATGCCTCCAGAATACGGCGAAAAGTGTCGAACAGAAGTATTTTAACACTAGGTTCCCTTTATCCCTCCTTCTGCTTTCCATGCTATGTGCGGGATAAAGCGTGAAGCTGAAAAAAAAAATCTCTGAAAATTAATATTTCTGAAATTTTAAACTTAAAATATACTAATTATAGACTCACATTGTGGGAGCGTGAGATTCTTCTATTTTAAATTATATGTGTTGCAAAATATATACATCCGTTAATTAATTAATTAATTCATAGTTACTTTAAGGAATATTTTTTGTAAACATTCTGTTATTTTCGCTTCGGCGACAAGAGAAAGCTTAGTGTGACCAGAGCAAGGCTTAGTGTGACCAGAGATGGAAACCTGTGCGCACGTTAGTTAAGAAGTGTCAGGGAGGATTTCTTGAAATTCTTAGGATAATTGAAAAAAACCGGTCAAGAGCGAGTCGTCTGCATCAAAGTCTGCAAAGGTTCCGTGCCAGCTTTTATAAACTGCAAAAATATCACGCCTTTTGTATGCTAGCCCCCTTAAATATTTTTTTATTCTAGTTTTTTAATATTTATTATTACAGCGGTAACAGAAATAGATCATCTGTAAAAATTTCACCTGCCTGATGAGAGAAAGACATACCGACGGCAGTCTTAGTAGGTCTTAGAAGCCTAACGGATTTTTCTATGTTAAACCTTAAAGTCCACTCAATTAAAGTTGCGGGCAACGACTAGTACATTATATATATTTAATATAAACAAAATGATAAATCAAATGTTACTTATTATCTTCCTCGTATCTAATGGACGATGTTTTCCCTGTACTCTGTTAAGCATTGCTCTTGACTTGACATTTTTATTATATACATATGTACGTATAAAATTATATCAATTATAAGTCTGTCGTCGTGGTACCGCGCTGTGATCTAAGGTTCGATTACAGAATTGTAAATGATTTTTTCAGGTACTTTTTAGGTTATTGTCGTATTGTCCTTCTTAGAGAATAACAAAATCGAAATATGTGCAATTAATCAGGTTTAAAGAGGTTGTCGTAGCCGCACAGCATGTAAGAACTACAGTTGAGGTTCTATTCCCATTCGGGGTAAAGAATAATTTTTAATTTCTCGTATTGGTAACGAGACGCAGACTTGTTTTTCGGATCATCGGTTTTTGGACGATGCGTGGGCACCCCAGAGTGTCTTAACACTTATTTCCCTCCACTTACACATTTCTTGTAGCTTCACGCTGTATCCCGCACATAGCAGAGTAGGCAGGAGGAAGCTAATGTTAATACATTCTTTTGCACTTTTACCGCCATATTCTGGATATCTGCCTATTTATTTTTTCTTTTTTCCTAATTTTTGTTATGGAAAAGGCAAGGCGATTGAGCGTACGGGTCAAGTGATCACCGCTGCCCACGACCTCGTGTAACATCCGAGGAGCTACAGGTGCGTTAAATATAAAATGTCTTATGTTTGATTTAAAATGTTTAAGATTCACAAAAACTGAATAACTTATATGAATAACGTATTTATCTATGGTAGAGCTGTAGATGGCTGCGCAGATTTAATTTTAAGTTTTTTCTACTTCCGAGTGATGATTTTTTACATGTGTAAAAGTTTTAAAAACCTAACTTGTTGACTGTACTATACTCATTAACAAAAACTATATAAAATTCGTACATTGGCTTCTGAATTTGTTTAAAGGAACATAAAATCAGTGTTTCTAAGGATTTTAATTTACAGTATGTAGTAAAAGTCATGTTAAACTAAATGATTGTTGCTCTTTAAAAGAGAATGGTTCGCGTCTAAAAATTACTACAATAGTATAAAATTTATTGTCTAATTTTGTCATGTTTGCCCTTGAGTCTTTCTGATGCCGTCTTTGTTTTCAGGACCCTCGTGGCAAAGTGGTACAGTGTCTGACTGTAACTGCTACGTTTGTGGGTTCAATTGCCAAATATGACTGAAATTCCTGTATGAAAATAAGACTGAAAGTAGAGTATCAACTCTAGTACGGTAGGCAGAGGAAACCTAGTGCTAAGACAGCCCCATGCGTTTTTCTATTTTTCGAGACTTTGCGTGTGGAGCGGTGGAATTTAACACCCCGCTTTGTCTGGATTCTCCATTCTTCTTCATCGGAAATTAACCCACTTCCGGCGTCTTTCCAGTCAGACGTTGTACCGCTGTACCACGAGAGGCAAAATAAAATTGAAATGCTCTTATTATTGAGACACGTTTAAAATACAATAGGATAATTTACGAAACCTTTGGGTGTGATATTTTAGCGTACAATTTGTAGCCTATCATTGTAATAAGGTGGATCGTGATCTATGATCTATAGATCACATTAATATTACATTTTAGATGCAAATAGTCATTTAAGTGTCAAAGATGTGCGACTAAAGTGTTGTCCATTATTTAATATTGCTGTAAAATTTTATGCTTATTTAAGTTTGTATTGACTATATTGGCTCAGGTGAAAAATATCCACTGCCTGCAATGGTTCGTAAATGTCGATTTGAGTTGAATGTTTCTAAAAACATAGCATTTGGAGTTAAGAAAAAACACAGCATTATTACTATTTTTCTGGCACAGCACTTACTCTGTAATATTTAAGGAAATATGACTGTTATTCCACATATAATAATAATATCCAATTAATTAATAATTACGTTAATGATATGCATCCGACTGTAGATGAAGTATTTATAATTAATATTATTGCCTATTATTATTTTATCCCATATAACTCTTGAAGTCTATTATAAGTAATATTCAACCCGTTAAATTCAGAGTGTGGTCTTTGACATCTGAGTGTAATAGAATAGTATAATAGAATAAGGCTTGAAAAAAAAAATTGACACGTTATTTCCAGGGTACACGTATAGAGGGAATCTCGTGTCGACACACCGTTCCCTACTTTCTATCGAGACATTGCGTGGGGGTACTAACAGGCCACGTGTTGTTAGCAGAGTGTAGAATATTCCTCTGAGTTGGAATCGCATCAATAATCATCGTGCTTACAATTATGCAGCGTTTGACTGTGCTGTGATGACCCCTAATTTTATAAGATTTTTAATTTAAATTAATAATATTATATATATCTATATCTAGCCTAAAAATCCGTATGCCCAACAGTGGGTGTCGAAAGGTATATGTGATTGGTTTTTGGTAGTGATGTTTTTGGTGCAGTTGTATGGGCAGTGTAACAACTAGTAATTAGGCATTTTTAACTAAAGTAAAGAAGTCCTGAAAAAGCTTTGGGGAAAACTCAACTGAAATTAGAATATTTTTTGGATATAAAATCTAAATAAAACGTGCTCTATGATTAAATTAATCAGCCAATATTAATTAAATTAATGAAACATACTTACAATATTAGCAATGGCAAACGCCGCTAGCATCTATGTAATTAATCAAAAAATAGCGTAGGCAACACGTGGGTCTTTAAGACCTGAACTCAACAAGGACGGGTTTATTTATGAATATAAGGCATAATTACGTATAATCATTTAATTAGAAGCCTCCATTTGATCGGTATCTCTGTGATAAAGTTATGTATCAATGAAATCCTGTTTTAATATTAATTATTATATTTTATTTAGCTTCATGTTGTATTTGTAGCTGTAGACAGAGAGGACCTAATGGAAAGTGGAAAACGGAGTGTTTTGGCACTAGTTTTTTTCTGCTTTCAGCGCATATCAGCCGGAACCAGGGAACTTCACGTGAAGCACCAGGTTCCCTGGGGAATCAGGTGATTCCCCATTAAGACACTAGGGCCTGGCTGTAATTGGGTTCGATTACCACTCGGGGGAATAAAGTATATTGTAATAAGATAAAGCGCGTTGTTGTGATCCGCCACCCCACACACAATGTCTGGGAAATTGGGCAAAAGTGGAAATTGAAATGTCTTAATACTAGATTACCTTCGATAAAGAAATAGGCTATAAATCATTCATAAACTTTCTTACAAAGCAACTGCTTATATGTTTATTTAATTATACATTAATTAAAATGCAATTAGCAGAAACAATTTTTTAAAAGGTTAGTTACGTGAGACAATCGATTGAAAAATTTATATTACGTCCGTTTGTCTTATTGTTAAGTTACGTTTATATATGTTAATTTATTATTATTAAAGCATAGTTAGAAAATCTCTCTGGCTCACTGCACACGTGATGGTTATTTGTTTGATTCCTACTCCAAGAAATACCAAGAATAATTCAGAATTTCCTCGCCCTGGTAACATGCGTTGGGTTCGGCCATTTTGTTCATATTTGAAATATTTTCATTCTCTAATGTGCAAATATTTAATGATTTTTTTAAAAAAACACCTAGACCGTCGTAGCGCTGTAGTGCGTTTATCTGTAAACCCTAAAGGAAGAGTTTTTTTCAAACTTGATGTTATTACTGTTAGCCCTACAGGCTTTTACAGTGATATCGGGTGGATAGAGAAAAGGGCTGCTTGAGGGGATGCCGACGCTGGGAAGGGCGACCCCTGTGGGACTTGAATCTCAGCTTACAATGCGACAATGCGCGGTGTTGAGTTCTGCCGCTCAACACCCAATGTCTCAAAAATTGGGTGGTGTGTGAGGAACGGTGTGTTTTAACACTAGATTCTCTTTGCCCACCTGTTATATGCGGGATAGAGAATAAAGCTAGGCAAAAAATGTATAACAGGAAGACACATTATTTGCATTATCGATATGTACTAAATACGAGTACTAAGAAAAAAAATTAGTTCCTTATAAATGTCGAACCCATAACCACTAGAGAAAAATAAGAAGAAAAGTAAACCACGAAATAAAAAGGCATTTCTATAATTATTCTATAAAGTTATCCAATTTATGTAAAAAACGTAAGATAATAGTTTCACATTTTGAGCAACGAGGTCATTTCCAACATTTTGTTTAATATTCAACAAGTCTTCATACAATCCAAATATCTAATTAAATTTGCTCGTAAACCTCAATTTTTTTCTCTTTAGAATTTTGTAACTGTGGATAATTTATAATAACAGGCTTACCCTAAAGTGTGATGTGTCATATATTTTTATCGTACCATATATAACCAAAAGTTTATTAAAATGGACAAAATTGTATACATTTAATTATAAGGTATTTTGATACAGAATTAGTCGTTATAGTGGCGCAATTGCAGCCTATACTATACGTAATGGTTGTGAGTTCAATTATTAGTTTATGTAGTCATCGTTATTAACATTTTCATTTAAAAAAAATAATAAAAACTTACTAATTATTTTCGTTTCTTTGATATACTAGAACAATAAGCTGCGTTAGTCTCTCAATATTCTTTAAGGAATGGATAATAAAGAACTAAGTGTATCCAGCCATGAAGATAGCCTGATGGCTGATGGCTTTAAATTTTGTGGGGTCAAATTCCACCAGGGGATGAAATGTTTTTATTTTCTCGCTCTATTTAACGCGTAGTGTCTCCAACGGAGTGTCATTACACTAGGTTCCCTGAACCTCTGCTATGTGGGAACCTATACAGTGTGGAACTAACCCTATAAATAATACTATTTATCGATTAAACAGTTTTATTTATCAGAACCCCCAACCTATGTATGTATGCTAAAATCAACAGTACACTGATGGCCTCAATTAATATTATCTAATAATAATTCCCAGTATTTAGTATTAAACATTGACCCGACCTTCCGAAACGCAACCTTGGTCCTTTAAACCTTTATGTCTGTTGCATATTTGTTTTTGCTTGTGCTAGGTCTGGGACAACTCTATTGAATTGTATTAAGCAAAATTGAACCATGTATATTGTATAGGGCACCTAATAGAAACTATGCACGCTTGAGTACGTAACTATGAGTTATTTATTTTTATGTTACCGTTTTGGCTAAACAAAACAAAGAGTTGATGAAGAGTTCTGTCACTTCTCCGTCCCCATGCAGTGTTCCGAATTCGGGCGGAAAGCGAAGAACTGAGTGTCTTGACATTAGATTATCTTTAAAAAAACAATTAGGAAATTTTACGGTCCATAAAAATAATTAGAAGATTCCGTGGAATTTAGTTTCATAGTACCATCTTACATGCAAAAGTGAGACAGGTTAATTCCTGTTCCTGTTCCTGAGTCGTAGCAGCACTAATTCAGGAACAAAAGAAAAACAATAAATCACTTGGTTATATTTCGGATAATATTATTAGTTATATCTTATTTCGTATTTAATTAAATATCAATTTGTCAGTTACAACTCATATGTAATAACTTAAAGATTATTTAATAACTGTTAGATTACTTCATCTTTGCAACGCACCCTTTTCTAGCCTCAAGCTGTGTTTGAGCAAGCTTTGCTCCTAAATAGCAAAGTAAGTAGAAGGAACCTAGTGTTAAGTTAAAGTAGTGGTATTCAACGTCAGAACATTGAAATGAAAATATTTTACTCCCTCAATTGGAGAGCGAACTCACAACTTTTACACGCTTTTACAGACTAACATCACCTACAGTTAGCCATACGCTATCCCATTACGCCACGAAGGCCTCTAGTACTAATACAATCCTTCACATTGTTTCCCGTAAATCTGTATCTGTATCCCATGAACCTAATGTTAACCCACTCTTTTCCCCAACTTCCCGCCCAATTATCGAGACATATGAGAGTAGTTGGGAGTATGTCGAGTGGCGGAACTTAACGCCGTGTTTCGTTTTGTTACAAGAGCGAAAAAATAAAATAAAACAATTCCGTCCAATGGAAATTGAATCCACTGTACTACAACAGCTTCATATGAATACACAATAGAAATATCAAAAGGTGATACACTATTTAAAATCAATATATAGCGCTAATCTTACAAGGTAAACGCATTCCAATACTCTAAAAGGCGCGTCCTTCTATCGAAAAATTCTTCGCCTGGGAACGAACCCGTGACCTCTAACTGTCAATCATCATCTGATGCATTAAACGGCATTGTCGAAGTCATTTGTCAGAATTGTCTTCAATTTGAGCATTGAATTATAATGATCTAAGTAGCGGTGTTTATTTATGTTGGTAAACTAATAGCTTGGTGCGGTTTTGTTTAATAGATAGGCTTTACTATTGTATTTCATAATTAGTAAAAAATTAAAAATATAATTTATATTTTCATTTTTTCGCTCTGGTGTCGATTCAAAGAGCGGCGTTGAGTTGCGCCATACAAACGAACTGATGAACTTATATTATTTTAAAACACGTAACTATATTTATGTTAATACATTTAACTCTCAGTAATTTTGCATGTAATATTAATATTTTAATACTTTGTATCTAATTAAATGTGTTTATTACCCAACTATGACTTACGTTGCAATCGTAAAACAAAAGATATTATGAAAAAAAAACACAAAAATCTTTAAATTCCTAGAAAATGACAGAATTGATTTAATCTCTTTTGTGTTTATGGATTTGAATGGACGATTTCGTTAACGTGTGCACTTTTTAATATCGCAACTATTTTTTATATTTCTATTAATTTTTAATTACGCAAATAGAGGGGGCTAACCATAAATCTTGGAAATACAAAAGCTTAATTTTTTTGATGGGGCCGTGTATTCGATTTCCACTCTAGTAGAAAGAATTATCTTCATTTCCTTCCTCTGGTAATAAGACATGACATGGGGATTGTGCGGTGTAGAGCTCTGCGACATAACATGTAGTCTCGACAGTGCATGGAGAACAGTGTAAAAAAAATTATACACCATGAGACTGAAAAGAAAGTTTTTATTCTAATATATTTATAGTCTTTTGGCGTACTAGGACATTTTCTAACTGTTAACGTGAGATCCATGGTTCCCGACGCTGACGATTAAATGTTTTGAATTATTTTATTATATTGTTTTCTTTTCCTCGCTCTAGTAACGAGGCAAAGCGCGGCATTGAGTTCTGCTACTCAACTTGCAATGCCTTAAAAACTCTGTAAAAAATAGAAAATATTCCCTCGAGTGGACGAGCTTACATTTGTCACACGTTTACAGTCCCACTACGCCTCCACGGCCTTTAGTTCTAAACTAATAACTTATCACCCTTTTAGATAAAGCAATCTAAAATACTATAAATTTCAACATATAATTCTAAGTGTGTGAATAACACTTCAATATTATAGACTAATTGAGTAAATAGCATCCTCTTTCGCAAGTAATCATTATTTGTAATAACCTATGAGTATCGAATAGCAATGCTCTGTACGAACCTTCCTACAGAAAAGAATGTTTATGAAATTGGCAGAATGTAAATACTTAATACTTACCTTTAGGGAATGTTGGATACAAATATTCAATTCATGAACAGCATATGAAATTGTAATAGAATAAAAAAAACGTAAATGTCAAATGAAAAATATGTTTCCTTTTCATTTATTTCCGCGGCATTCTCACAAGTTCTGTCACTCAACACGCAATGTCGTGGAAGTTGGGCGGAATATGGGGAACGGAGAGTTTTTACCGTGATAAATAAATTAAAAATGTAATCAATAAATTTGCGAGATAAAAAGAGAAATTTAAAAAATTCACTCACTTTGTGGGTCATCAAATATTGATAATTGTAAAATATTTTTTTGCAAAAAATTCTACTATACAGTCTACTATAATTGATAAGAAAATATGGTCTAGGGGTCAGAGTGCGTATATTTATTTTTCAAGCGACGCAGTTTCAAGCTAGGCTACGTTAAAATTTTTAACCTTTGCCTAAAAATTTATTTTCTATCTCTAGTTCCAACATTTAAAAATGTAAAAAATATCGATGTTTTTGTTTTTTTGATAAGAATTAAAATATATCTTGAACCAATAACCAATACGTTAAACTAAATCTACTGCACCATAAGGGTTTTATATTTTATGTTGTTATTATACATATCTATGTATATATCTAAGAGTGTTGCAGGCAAATTGTAAGGTTAGATGAATCAGTGCATTCCTAACAATAGTATGTAGGTACTCGACGTGAGTGGGCGTTTTAATAGCGTCTTAATAGTTTAACCATTTGTTCTGTGAAGGAAAATACAAATATTTCGATGACACCATTGATTGATTTTGTTAATAAGAGTTATTGGCTAAGTAATATTCCATATAGATATATATCACGCATATTGGAAGGTAGGCAGAGGGAATTTAGTATTGAAACACTCCTTCTCCTCGTTCATGACAAACTGCTTTGTTTTTCGAGAGCTTGCATATTTAGCAGGAAAAAAAAATAATTTCCCCCGAGTGGGGAACTGAACCCACAACCCTCCGCTTTAAACGCAGATGCTTAGCGGCTGTGCCACGTTGGCCTTAATGCCTCCTATAATGTAAAGTATAAAATAATATTAATTTATACTTTAGTTCAAGAATCTTTAACTTATATATAAATTATATCAATTATGCATATCCATAGTTCAATGTATAATTTAACACTAGAAGTGCCGAAGATTGATACCCTCCTTGAACCGCCATCGTGACAAATTTGTCCCATTCTACTTATTATGTTGATTGTTCGTATAATACAAAAAAAATATTATTAAAATAATTCGTAAAATATGTAGACCATATTTAATAATCAATTCTTATTCTTTAACAAACATAAAAGTACCAAAAAATAAAACACAAAGAAAGAATCAAATATTTCTAATACGTTCTAAGGTCGTGACAACTAACTGAATAACTCTTACAAAATTATAAGTTATTGAAATTAGTTAATATTATTAGTAGGCCAAGTAATGCATTAATATATTCTTCATCAGTGATACATCACAGATGATTTATAACATTGCGTGGTAATGCCTCCAGAATTGGGCGGAAAATGCCAGCGGAGTGCATAGCACTTGGTTCCCAGGTTCCCTCTACCTACCCTACAAATGCCCACATTTGGTATCAAGTGTTTTTCTGAAATTCAAGCCTAGCTTAGTCATCCTTTCATCTGATACCTCACTTGGACTAGCGGCAAAATTTAGTATTGACACCAATTTTACCCTACTTTTCAGGCTATTATTTTTTAAGATTTATACATAAATGTATAGTTTTCAGATTTTTTCCTGTACTAGTACTAGATGTAGATGCTAGCTGCCAAATTTCATAATTCTAAGTTAACTGATAGTACCTTATTAATTTGATTCCCATTATAGTGTCGAAATACATGTTTTTTACTATATAAATAGTCATATCTTTTTTTAAGGGCGCTTTTTCAGGAAATCAAGGGACTGTAGATCGTCATATAGTTCATATTCATATACTCATATGAATATCAACTCGATTTCTCCAAGCATTCCTGAGATAAAGGCACAGACAGACGGATGGACAAAAAAATGATCTTATAAGGGTTTTTTTTTCCTTAAAAGCTACAGAACCCTTAAAACTTAGGCATTGACTGCTAAACCTACTATTCAATTTTTTTCCGCCCCCGCATTGCCCTTTCCCCTCCACCTCGTCCCCGAGGCATGAAAATATGTCAAATTATACCCTCAAATAATAAAATAATAATGGCGGGACAAAAATGACCCAGCGTCAGTTCTAGGTAAATCTCATTTTTTTTTAAAAAGTATGATTGCTATAAAATTATTTATATTTTTAATTAAATAAAGATGTAAAATTGGTAATAGTAAAAAATTTTAATCTACATAAATTAACAAATAAAAAAGTTATATACAATCAACCTTGCGTTTGGGTCAAAAATGGGACGGCGGCGCTTCTAGTGTTAATCTGAGTTAATAAAATATCGTGTAACATAAACATGCTGCTTAAGTAAATTTATAAATCAAACTTAGAATTTAAATGATGCCATCGCGGGTTGTAAGTAATGGTTGTGTTATATGGAATACAAATTCCATTCGGAGAAATTTTTACTTAGTAATTAATAAAGAAAACGATTTTATTTTTTCTTTTATATTTTGAAACTTTTTTAAACTTCATACTGTATGCCGTACTTTGCAGAGTAGGTAGAAGAAACCGGGGAATCTACTGTTAAGACATTCCAATCCCATTAAGACGTTTCCGTTTTCCACTTTCCATCGAATCCTGAAGGCATTGCGTGTTAGTGGTGCACTCAACGCCGCTCTTTGCCTCGTTACCAGAGCGAGGAGGTATTAAATATTTCATTTCTTCGAGTGGGAGTCGAACCCACAACTCATCGCAATTACAGTCGTACGGGTTTGCCTCTGCGCCACAAATAGCCTTTAAATTCTTACTGCTTAAAGAAAAAAATGTTTAAGTAAAAAACACTTTAAACAATTATTGTTTCTTGTGAATGTGATGCCCGCTCCGGGGAATAATTATATTAATTTATTTTCATTTGCCCGCTCTGGTAGAGAAAGAAGTATGGCGTTGAGTTTTTTCACTCAACACGCTATGTTATGAAAATACTTAACACTAAGTTCTCTTTGGTTACTTTTTCTTATAAATCCATTTTAGTTTTAACATGTTCATTGTGGCTCAAGGTGAAAATCGGCCTCATATAGAATATAAGTCGATGCGTGTTATTTTACATATATGTAAATATGAGGCTGAAAAGACCTCATCCGATTCAGGTGAAATTTCTCAAAAATAGATCTAGCGGTGCACGTGTTAACAGATTTATAAAATCTACGGGACTATCGAACATGACTTCTCAATAATACTTTACTAGCTTTTATCACTCATCGTATGTAGCATATAATTATTGTTATTAGCAATTAATTACGTAACTACAGTAGTAGCGTCGTTTGTGAGAACTTTTTGTACTGGCCTTTGTGTTGGCATTTTATAATGCATCATTAGTTTCTAAAAATATACTTAATTTGTTTGAAAATCAATGGTAATTGGACACTTTCGTGGCGATATTGGCGAGATTGGCGAATAGATCCGGTTTCAATTCCTTTTTGTGGGAATGATTTAAAAAAAAATCTAAACTGTCTATTTAGACATAGCTCGCAGTTGAGTTGAGAGCACGTCAGTTTCAGCTAAAATATGACGTTGTTTTCAATTTATTATTATTTATTATTTATGTCTTTAACTGTTCCATCAATAGGAATATGTTATATCTTAATCATCTAGATGAAAAACCTTAAGTCCATTCAAATATTTTTTGAATACGATTGCCTCTATACTTAAAGCCTATTTATTAGTAATTAAATACTCTTCTTAGGAAGAAATATATTAAGAAAAAAGAATAAAAATAATAAATGAATTTTATATTAATTGACTCAATATTTGTGTTATTACTACAATATTATGTTCAATATGTTGTCTCCAAATGAGCAGAAGCACCAAAATAGATTGATATATAGAAAAGAAAAAAAAGATACCGGCAAGAATCTCTAGAAAATTACAAAACATAATTATCTTATCTATAATTTATAAGATTGCGAATTCATTTTGAACTAAAGACTTCAACGCGCATAAAGCTCCAGTAAATAAAAACAAAAAACGATATATCGTCGTTTTTCTCACGATCTTTAAAAGGCGCTTATGAATTTAGTTAGCTGTACGATTGTATTTGGATCCATCAAATAATAACAACTTGAAAAGATGTACGCAGGTAGAGTTATGAAAGTTAAGAACTGCCATAATGAATGTAGAGTATTCCACAAGTATTTTAAATTTGAAACTGCAGAAATGTTAAATAGGTTTAGACAACGTTTTTTTCTGTGTTATATATGGCCTATATCTGCCATAATGCCTGAATCGTAGATAAACTGTCCTGGTCCCCACTCGGGCGGTGTATCCGTAAAAGGTATTTCTTACTCTAAATAAGGTTGATCTCAACGCCGCAATTTGCCTGAGCAGTCAGATCTTCTCAGTGATGATATTCAAATTCACATATTTGAATATTTTTTAGTTAACTTTTTGAATTGTATTCGTTTCAATTGTAGTTAAATTTATCTTGAAATTGAAAATTGGAATTAAACTATAGGTGTCCATTTATTGCTCTACATTTGTAAGCATATTATTTGTATGCGAACAAAACAAGTTTAACAACATTGCTAGTGAATTTAAAGTGTTAAAAATGAACAGAATATTATTATAGCAGAATTTTATTTTACCCCTAGTGGAGTAGCTACAGAGTACGGAGCCTATGATGCATACATCTTTCATCTCTTTTCTTTTCACTGTCATCAACCTCTTCACACATGCCCTCTGGGGCGGATCCTCTTCGATCTTTCCCAATAACATCGATGCCAAATTCTCGAACGTTATTATCGAATATTATCACAGGTCTTCCCTTGACTCTCTTATCACTCATTCTTGCTACACAAATCCTTGTTGGTACTCTTTCGTCTGTAATTATCTTGACAGGCCCAATACCGAACCTATATAATTGGAAATAAAAAAATATTGTAAGTACTCTATCGATTAAATAAGGGCTCTCAAAGTTATATGTCGTGTCTATTCGTAGCTCTTATTAACTCTACGTGATCTATACAAAACGCAAGTAGCAATTTTGCATAATATTGTATTGGAATGTGAAGCACAGTGAATGAAACAGGTAGATTTATCGTCTTCTTTTACAAGTTAATACGGACTTTATGTTATATTTACAATGTAATGGAAATAATTATGTGGCTAAACAGTTTTTAGCGGACTAGCTTTTGCTCGTGGATTTGTATGTATATAATATGCTTTTGGTTTGTTATTATAATATATAAAAATTATTAACATTTGTATACTTATTTGTAATGAAATCCTGGTAAGGCCTGATTATGTTAGAATGCAAGCAATGATCGTGAATTCAAATAATTTTCGAAAGAAAAACTATTTATCAAGTATCTATTTTAATTCCGGTTCATAATTTTGATCTCCTAGGAGACCGAAGAGACCGAAATTGTGAAAAAGTAACTGAATATTTCTATCTTGCAGAAATGTAAAAATTACATAAAAATACAAATAATATGTGAACTATGTTTATATCTCAATAATAATCCAAGCAATGGTACAACCATTATTAGATCAATTAGTGTTAAGCAACATTCACTCAAGTCATAAGATGATGGGAGTGCAGGTGACCTCTTCAGTTTTTTTAGCTCACGTTAGTCTTTCTTGTAACATTAATGATATTTACTGAGTACTTCTAAGAAATTCTCTAACCTCAAGGATACTTGTTTTAGATATGTATTGAAAATAAAATAATAAATAAATGATGAAAAATGAGTCGCTTTTAAGAAAAAAAAATGTATTCCGCAAATAGTAGAGAGCTTATTTAGCACTAGGCCCCGAGATTCTCCGCTCCTTATTTGCGCCGAATTTTTTCAACGCTGCGCCTTAATAATTTTTACATGAAAATAGAAATCTTAGTTTTTTATTATATAGCTGGGTAGAGAGAAGACTAAGAAACTTCATTCTCCACTCTACACCTTTTATTTTATTCATTGATTAGGCCGCGTATAAATAAAAACATTATTTTATAATATTTTAAATTTTAACTTGTATTTGTATAAATAAATCCTTATTTGGCTAAAATTATGATAATAATCTTCTACAACCAAGATGGTCCCGTGATTAGAGTTGCACGATAATTCTTAAACTCAGTACTTAAAATTAGCTATGCCTTAGAAGAGACTGTGTGATAATATACATTATTATTATCTAGTAATTATTCTTTTTTTAATGATTATATGTTTTTTAAATATAAATATATATTATAATTGTAAAATCCATAAAGCCTTAAAATAAATAGAAAACAATTGCATTATCCCTGAACAAAAAAATATATCGTAATGGCTGGACTATGTCTAGTTGTCCACAGTGGAAATGGGTTCACTTTTATTTCTTTCACGCTGTATCCCTCAAATTACGGGGTAGAAAAAGATAATCTACTGTTAAGACATTCATGCACAGCAAGATATCGGCCGCAAATACTTGTATAATTTTGTTCGATATTAAAGTTGATAATTGATATCCTCTTTTGCCAACCTTTAACCTACATGTCCTTTCATTAATATTTATAATGAAAATGTAAAAAATTAACTCTTTATATTAAAGTATAGATAATTTTATTATACATATTATTATTGACATATTTGATACCTATTATAAAGAATTATCTAATTATATATACATTATATCGTGCTTAATGTTACTTTATTATATACTTTGACCGCATATTATTGAAATTAAATTTAATTTGAAATTTAATAAATATTGAATTGTTATTATTGAATGGGTGATGTGAGAATGGTAAAATAGATTTATAAATTTAGAGTGAGTGGAGGGGGAGACCTCAGATGACCTTTGAAAATGCAGTATCGATGATACTGAAGAAAGGTCACGTAAAACGCATTAGGACCTTCCAGAGAGCTATCATGGTAGATGATAGTGGACGAGACGAAAGTCGTACTCTGAGACCGTAGCTCCTTTTTGACCCCGCTAGAGGTAAAACGTGAAGTGAAGATCATCAAAATCGGTTCACCCAGTCATAATTTCTGAGGTAAGAAACACAAAATAATAATAATACAGCCGAATTGATAGTCTTCTTTTTACAGAAGTCGGTTAAAAATAAATAACAATAGATAATAATAAATATATGAAAATTTTTGAAATAAAAAAAAACACATTTAAAAGTAACAGATATATACTATTATATATTATATTTTTTTATTTACTAGCGTCGGTGTCAAACATACAAACATTACGTTTACGTCAGACGCCTTCCCACTGCTCCACGATAACCTCAGTTATTAAATAAATTAATTATTAAATTGAACTTAGGAATTCATAAACTAAAAAAAACAACAAAACAAAATAAAATAAGATGATGATTTATTATACGTAATATGTAAGTATATAATCGGAAGTTACGAAAGGTCAATAAAAATGACTGTTAGTTATTCACATACTCGTATGTGGTTGTAGAATGTAACGCTTAATAATTATGTATAATCTTATAATGATACGGCTATTTAAATTGTATAGCAATGTTAAGATTAAGAAGCTTTATGTAGCAGGCCGGCGATAACTAGTTCGATTCCTGCACAGTACAAACAATAACTATTTTCTACCTCAAGTGATACAAACGCTGTAGATTGTGCTCGGAACTATAAGTTATATAAGCCTACACTCGAGTGGCTTAATAACCTCTAAAGAGTCGATGATACCATATTCTTATATTATCACCTAAGTATAATATATATTAATAAATTTTTCAACATATCTACAAAATTCCATGGTTACATACAAGATCGACACCTAATAAAAGCGTATTTTAAATTTAAACAATGGAATATTTTTTTTGACGTTAAGCAAAAAATAACTAGCACCTTTGAAACAGCTATGAATTTTAATATAATATATTTAAATATTTTTTAAAATATTTAAAGTTATTTAAATATAGCTACATATTTTAATTTTGAGGCCATTTGAGGCCAGTCGTGGTGCAGGGGCACAAGTGTTCGACTATGAACGACAGTCTGTAGGTTCGGTTCGTTGAGGAAATAAACTATAAACATAAATCTTTGATATTAATTTTAGCCTGATACCTCCAGTTCTTGAGGAAAAGTATGGACAACAAATTGATCCTGTAGTCTCCGTTTTTCTTCTAAGGAAGAGAACGAAGAGAATTTACCAAATTAATTAAAAGAACTTAAGAGAATTTAAAAAATAAAGTAACTACTATAAACATCAAATAAGAACTATACTATCACATTAATACGTCAATCAATCAATCCATCCATCAATATTATTTAAATTCCATTATTGTATGTAGTAATTATTGTAGTACACAAAATAATTAATACATAATAATTATTTACAATTTTTAAATCAACATGTTAAAATATTTGACGCTAAAGGTCTGATAGGATCACAACGTTGATTCCTCGCGTCATGTTTATGTCCGTTCTTGCTAAGTAAATATTTATTTATATACTAATATTGTTTTATAGTGTTGCTGGCACTACTATATATATAAAATATTTTTTATGTTAATTTATCTAAATAATTATTGATACATTTTTGAAACTGTGGGAACAAGTCCTTGGGAAATATTTATTGTTTTAATCTATGCTATCCTAATAGCGCTAATCTCAGGAACTATTCAGTAACGAAATGAAAAAAAATTATGAAGTAGCCAGAGAGAAGAGAGCGCCATACACTAAAGTCCCTGCTTACCTCTTTCGCCTTATTCTTCTTCGGGAGGTCCTGATGCTGTTTACACGAACTTCCTTTAGTATTCGAGAACATATTTATTATTAAAATGTAAGTTCTTATTGTTTTTTTTTCTATTTTATTAAAATCTATGCTTCAATTACTTATAAATACATATTGAATTAAAATAAAACACGTATGCAACATAAAACAGCAAAATATATGAATTCAACAGTACTTGTATCTATAGGTGTGTCGTATACTTTGCCGCAAATTATCAACGTCGCTGTCAATATGCCTCCACATGTACAAGTAAATTCTACTTGTAACGCATAATGAGTTGTTTATTTATAATATATTATATTATTATTTATATTTATTTATATTTATTTATATTTATTTATATTTATTTATATTTATTTATGAGGCCGTTGTAGAATGCCGCCAGAAGCGTGTGACTGTAAACGCGACAGTTGTGGGTTCGATGTCTACTCGGGGGGAGGAAATATTATTATACTTGTATTTTCATTTCTTTGCTCTGGTAACTCCTCTCAACATTCAATGCCTCGAGAATTCGGCGGGAGGATTATTATTTATGTAGAAAATATTAAAGAATATATTCCTCTTACTTTAATATCTACAATTTAGTGCTAAGTAGGCAGAAGCCGTTGTGCCGCAGTAGCACTGTGTCTACCTTTAAACATGGATGATGTGTTAAATTCAGCTTCTTAGATTTAATTACATAATTACAAAATTTCATAGGAATTAATCAAACTAATAAAAACATGTTAAAAAGGAAAAAAAGAGGAAGTAAAATATATGTATATATTTACAGTTAGTTAAAGATTGAGTGACATTCTGCCATTACATAAAAAAAATGTGGAACAAAAAAATTAAAACTGAATCGGAATCTGTAACCATCTACAAAGAATGTATTTCCGCAAAGTGATCAAATTAACGAGATAAAATTCAAAATTAATATAAAGAAACACCGGAACGATTTAATTACGATTACCATATATGGTTACGTCCGTTTAAATCCTAGATTATTTACAAATTAATGATCTAACTCAATCTTTCTATTGACAAGAATGATGACCTTTTCCTTATATGTTCTAAGTAAAGGGAAATACTAGTTTTTTATATCTTAATACTTTAATGATGAGAAGTCATATGCGATACACTTGTTATTATTGACAATTTTTCTTGGATATCTACATTTAAAAGATACAGTACGTAAAATTTTAGTATCCTAACACGAGGCTCCAGAAAAATGGCGAACGGAGTGTGTTAACACTAGGCTCCCTCTGCCTACCCTGCTGTGCTTATGCTAGTGCTTGTGGAATTCACTATGACTTCGAACATTTAATTCGTTTTAAGTGCAAGTAGGACTCGTCCACCGAGGTTTCTGTACTAATTTCAGGATCNTATTTGCGACGAATTTGGATTACGTGGCATTACGTGTTGAGGGACGGACCTCAACGCTGCGCTTTGATAATTTTTATTTGAAAATAGAAATCTGAGTTTTTTATTATATAGCAAGCTAGATAGAGAAAACTGTGAGATAGAGAAAAAAGTGCTAAGAAACTTCGTTCTCCAATGTATACCTTTTATTCTATTCATTGATTAGGCCGCGTATAAATAAAAACATTATTTTATTATATTTTAAATTTTAACTTGTATTTGTATAAATAAATAAACACTTATTTGGCTAAAATTATGATAATCATCTTCTACAACCAAGATGGTCCTGTGATTAGAGTTGCACGATAATTCTTAAACTCAGTACTTAAAATTAGCTATGCCTTAGAAGGGACCGTGTGATAATATACATTATTGTTATTATTTAAATGATTATATATATATTTTTTAAATATATATTTTATAATTGTTAAATCCATAAAGCCCTAAAATAAATAGAAAACAATTACATTATCCGTGAACAAAAAAAATATACCGTAATGGCTGGACTATGTCTAATTGTCTACAGCGAAAATGAGTTCATTTTTATTTTTTTTACGCTGTATCCCTCACATTACGGGGTAGAAAAAATACAATCTAGTGTTAAGACATTCATGCACGACAAGATATCGGCCTCAAATACTTGTATAATTTTGTTCGATATTAGACTTGATAATTGATATCCTCTTTTGTCAACCTTTAACCTACGTGTCCTTTCATTAATATTTATAATGAAAATGTAAAAAAATAACTCTTTATATTAAAGTATAGATAATTTTATGTTGCACTTCGACATGTTTGATACTTATTATAAAGAATTATCTAATTATATATACATTATATCATGCTTAATGTTACTTTATTATATACTTTGACCGCATATTATTGAAATTAAATATAATTTGAAATTTAATAAATATTGAATTGTGATTATTGAATGAGTGATGTGAACATGGTAAAAAAGATTTATAAAGTCAGAGTGAGTGGGAAAAGAGGGAGGGGGAGACCTCAATCACCTTTGAAAATACAGTATCGATGATACTGAAGAAAGGTCACATAAAACGCATGACGACCTTCCAGAGGGCATGTATCATGTCATCATGGTAGATCATAGTGGAGGAGACGAAAGTGGTACTCTGAGTCTCTCTCTCTCCGCTAGAGATAAAACGTGAAGTGAAGAAGGAATCATCAAAATCGGTTCACCCAGTCATAATTTCTGAAGTAAGAAATATAAAATAATAATAATACAGTCAGATCGATATCTCTTTACAGAAGTCGGTTAAAAATAAATAACAATAGATAATAACAAATATATGAATCTTTTTGAAATAAAAAAAACACATTTAAAAGTAACATATATATACTATTATATATTATAGTTTTTTTATTTACTAGCGCCGGAGTCAAACCTATAAACATCGCATGTACGTGAGACGCCTTCCTACTGGGCCACGATGACCTCAGGTATAAAATAAATTAATTATTACATTGAATTCAGAAATTCATAAGCTATAAAAACACCAGAATAAAATAAAATAAGATGATGATTTATTATACGTAATATGTAAGTATATAATCGGAAGTTATGAAAGGTCAATAAAAATGACTGTTAGTTATTCACATATTATGTGGTTGTAGAATGTAACGCTTAATAATTATGTATAATCTTATAATGATATGGCTGTTTAAATTGTATAGCAATGTTAAGATTAAGGAGCTTTACGTAGTAGGCCGGAGATAACTAGTTCGATTCTTGCACAGTACAAAAAATAATTATTTTCTACTTCAAGTTATACAAACGCTGTAGTTTGTGCTCGTAACTATAAATTCTACACTCGAGTGGCTTACTAATAATCTCTAAAGATTCGATGATACCATATTCTTATATTATCACCTAAGGTACGTATAATGTTTAAATTAAATTTTTCAACATACCTACAGAATTCCATGGTTACATACAAGATCGACACCTAATAAAAGCGTATTAATTGGGTATACTAGTTTATTGGAAACTTTGGAGTATTTTAAATTTAAGCAATGGATTTTTCGTTTTGACTTTAAGCAAAAATTAACTAGCATCTTTGAAACAGCTATCAAGTTAATTATCAATTTATTATCTATAATATGTCTTATCAGTTTAATTTAGAATAATATATATTTTTTCCAATATTTAAAGTTATTCAAATATAGCTACACATTTTAATTTGAGGCCAGTTGTAGTGCAGGGGCAGAAGTGTTCGACTATGAACGGCAGTCTGTGGGATCGGTTCATTGAGGAAATAAACTATAAACATGAATATTTGATATTAATTTTAGCTTGATACCTTCAGTTCTTGAGGAAAAGTAAGGACAACAAATTGATCCTGTAGTCTCCGTTTTTCTTCTAAGGAAGAGAACAGAACGAAGAGAATTTAAGAAATTAATTATAAGAATTTAACCTTTAACTATGGACGTGATTTTTTTATAACATACATATGGACGTCGGGTCTGTCAGACCAGTGGTCTATTGGTCATATTCCGGCTGTTTTTTAAAGGAAGAAGACAATTTTATGTTTTAGTTTACATGAATAGCCTCAAATCAAGCAAAATCAATATAAATAAAATCGCTTTTTATTAAAGTTTACGCATCACAACGATTTAAGTAACTTAAAGTCACAATTTCAGTCTTTGGCCACATGGGATGACTCTTAAGAAAATAATACTATAAAAAAAAGACAGATAATAAAATAAATATTTTTTTAACAAAATATAAAGTCTAACAAATAAAAAAAATAAAGAAATTACATCTTATGTTATAAAATAAAAATTTTGACAACACCTCAAGATAAGGTATTATTGAACATCGATACACAATGGCTTTCAACATTGTAGGCAAACAGGACGATTGCAGTCAACATAAGTATGTGTTGTGTTTCTATATATCTTTTGGGGGCAAAGTGTACATGTTTTTCAAGAACCCAAAACTATTTTTTTAGCTTCATGTTCAATAAATGATAGATCAGATCGCGAAACGCGAGTCAAAGTCATTCTCAATTCTTAGAGTAGTTTAGTATACGAAACGCGTCTTTTTATTTGATAAAGTGCTATTTTCTTTATAAAATGTCGTCGTCCAATTCTTTTGTTTGATGTTGATTATAAAGTACCGATATTTTTGTCCCTGACGTGCTAGGTCGATCATTTTTTTCCATTTTATCATAAAAACTAAAAAAATTGAATCTTTTTTAGGTAAATAATATTTATATTACTAAAATATATAACAAACAATGCAAAATAATATATGATATATAACAATAAAAACATTTGAATACAAATAATACAATTAAAATATTAAAGTATATTTTGTAATATTATAAAAATATATGGCGTTTTGAAATCATTCATGTATGGGAAACATGGACGTCGGGTCTGACAGACCCAGGCCCCGTTTAGAAAGTTAAATACTCACGTGTTTTGAACCCAGAGACACAACCACTGCTATCTACATTCATTTTGTCATTAATACGAAAGGTACTGAGAGACTCAGTGGCGGAGGTCACCGAGAAGTGGCCGATTTGTAGAATTCGTAGAACTGTCTGGTCTGTCAGACCCGACGTCCATACTTAAAGGTTAAGAGAATTTAAAAAGATAAATTAACTATGAACATCAAATGAGAACTATACTATCACATTAATACGTCAATCAATCAATTCATCAATCAATATTATTTAAATTCCATTATTGTAGTACACAAAATAATTAATACATAAAAGTTATTTACAATTTTTAAATCAACATGTTAAAATATTTGACGGTAAAGGCCTGATAGGTCTGATAGGATCGCACGTTGATACCTCGCGTCATGTTTATGTCCGTTCTTGCTAAGTAAATATTTATTTATATACTAATATTGTTTTATAGCGCTCCTGGCACATATATTATATATATACATTATTTTTTTATGTTAATTCATCTAAATTATTCATAAATTGTTGAAACTGTGGGAATAAGTCCTTGGGAAATATTTATTCTTTTAATCAATGCTATTCTAATAGCGCTAATCTCAGGAATTATTCAGGAATGAATTGAAAAAAAAATTATGAATTAGCCAGAGAGAAGAGAGCGCCATACACTACAGTCTCTGCTTACCTCTTTCGCCTTCTTCAACTGTCATTAACTCCTTCGCCCTTCGGGAGGTCCTGATACTTTTTACACGAACTTCCCACATTCGAGAACATTTTTATTATTAAAATATAAGTTCTTATTGTTTTTCTTCTATTTTATTAAAATCTATGCTTCAATTATTATAATTACACATTAAATTAAAATAAGACATGTATTCAACGTAAAACAGCAAAATATATGAATTCAGCAGTACTTGTATCTATAGGTGTGTCGTACATTTTGCCGCAAATTATCGACGTCGCTGTCAATATGCCTCCACATGTACAAGTAAATTCTACTTGTAACGCATAATGAGTTGTTTATTTATAATATATTATATATTATTTATGAGGCCGTTGTAGAATACCGCCAGAAGCGTAATTAGTCGATTAAAAAAAAACATGTTAAAAAGAAAAAAAGAGGAAGTAAAATATATGTATATATTATGTATTTACAGTTGGTTAAAGATTGAGTGACATTCTTGACATAAAAAAATGTGGAACAAAAAAATTAAAACTGAATAGGAATCTGTAACCATCTACAAAGAATGCATTTCCGCAAAGTGATCAAATTAACGAGATAAAATTCAAAATTAATATAAAGAAACACCGGGACGATCTAATAGCGATTACCATATATGGTTACGTCCGTTTAAATCCTAGATCATTTACAAATTAATGATCTAACTCAATCTTTCTATTGACAAGAATGATGACCTTTTCCTTATATGTCCTAAGTAAAGGGAAATACTAGTTTTTTAACTTTAATGATAATGATGAGGAGAAGTTATGCGATACACTTGTTATTATTGACAATTTTTCTTGGATATCTACATTTAATAGATACAGTACGTAAAATTTTAGTATCTTAACACGAGACTCCAGAAAAATGGTGAACGGAGTGTGTTAACACTAGGCTCCCTCTGCCTACCCTGCTGTGCTTATGCTAGTGCTTGTGGAATTCACTATGACTTCGAACATTTAATTCGTTTTAAGTGCAAGTAGGACTCGTCCACCGAGGTTTCTGTACTAATTTCAGGATCATGTCAACGGGAACTACAACTTATAACAGTTAACAAACTTAAGTGAGCGGGCATATGCCATTTGTATGGAGTGAACGACAAATATAAGTTTCTAATATTTTTTTTTCTATGATATACCTACTTATGAAATTTCACGTTCCCATTTTTTGTAAATCGAATTGTTGTAATCGATTGTTCAAATAAATGAAAATAATTTATTCGCTTGAGTGAAAATCCTCAATCAAATGGGAATCGAGTACACTATTGCGTGTTTGTCAGCCAAACGTTGATGCTGTGTAGTCGTGCCTCTTAAAATTAACTTTCCACCTCAACCAAAGCTAACCTATGAAATACTTAATTATAATATAATACACTCGACTAATAATATAATTTATTAAAACATAATGGATTTTAAATATAATTACGTAGTAAATGAACACTATTTTATTTGGTACTATTAATGTCTTCGGGTGTGATTTATCATTATTCAAAGTTCAGGAGGCTGGGGCTAATGAGTACTGTCAATTTTAAAAGTACGGATAGCAAAAAAGACGTAAAAAATATTTTAAGAAAAATATCACGTGAGGCAATTGTAGAATGGAGTGACTTATCAATTCCTTCTAAATTGAATTCGTAGCCTGTAAGAACTAAATAAATAAAAAAAAAAAAATACAATGTCTTTCTTTTAGATTCCCGCTTGTTGTAGCTCAAAATTTTTTTGATGTACATAAATATAATCTATTTTACTGTAAAATTTCACCTAAATCCGTTCAGAAATTTTAGCGTGAAAGTAGACCAACATATACACTTACAAACTTTCATATTTGTAATATTAAAAATTATATTATTTGTATGATAAGAAACAAAATAATAATTGTTTGTCTATCAGTACTTCACTATATTAGGATTTCAGACGGCCTCGAGTTCAGAGCAACTGGGTTACACTCTACTCATAAAGTGTTTTATTTGCTATAAAAAGTAAGCTTATGATAATTAAGATGTACTAACTAACATATACATAGTATAATAAATATATGTCTTACTCATAATTATAAATAAGCATATACATAAAATACACAAATAATTTAGTTAAAATTCAAAATCTTCTTTGTCCAAATGGATTGCTTCGAATGTACATGTCGCATAGGTCGTCGACTCGGAAGGCAGTTCTACTGAGAAGAGCAACTATTTGAAAGTTATTTTTTTATTTATACAAAAGTACTTTTTCGGCGTTGAATACTTAAAATGAAAAAAATATAGGAAAATAAGCCCCATATCCTGAAGCTGAAGAAACTTAGTGTTAAGACAATCCGTTTCCTACTTTCCACCGAAACTCAACCCCGCGCTTTTGGCAACCAGGGCGAGAAAATTTCAAATTAAATAATTCATTCTACTACGCGGGAATTGAACTCACAACCGTCATGTTACAGCCACACTACGCCACTGAGTCAAAACGGCCTCGTAATATTTAATTTATATTATAAAACTTTAAAAGTCCGCGCGATCGCTCCGAGGCACAATTTAGTCATTATCAGTGCAAATGTACCTTCAATTACTATATCACTTCGAGACCGATGTCTTAACCAATACAAAAAGAACCACATAATTAAATTAACTATTGCAAAACGAACTTTATTTACTTTAAATTTAGTTATTTTACAAGGATGTAGATGCGTGAGAAAGATCTACATATTTTGGTTTTGCGAAGATGTCTCAGTTACATAATGAATTGGATGGACAATCGTGTTTCTATAATGTTAGTAAAGGCTAGTTCGACTTGATTGTTTGTTTGTTTCTCTTATATAAGGTTTGTGGTAATCTATAATAAGAGTTTTGTAAGCTAAACCTTTAGTCTGGTTGAGGATATCAGGAAGTGTTGGACTAACCATTTTTAATCATTAATCATCTAATTACACGTAAACTTCCGCTTATAGCGAATAGAAAGTAAGAAAAGCTAGCTTGACGCTTTATCTCTTAGTGGAAAAGCCAGAAAAAATGGAGCGCCAATCTACGGTCTCTGTGTACCTCTTTCGACCAGTCCGCTGTCATCCCACTCTTCATCCTTCTCTTTCTCATATCTACATCTTCATATACCTTCACATTCTCATGACAACAATTATTAAATAAATATAAATTTCCCGAAAGTAAGAATTGAATCCAAAACCATCTTATTCCCCACAATTCCACCGCCATAAGCTCAAACTACAAATGACGAAGTAATTAAAAAATAATGGGAAATTAATCTAAATTACAGACATTAAAACATTTCTTCAGTCGACTGACTCTTTCGTCATAGCCGAGATGCTATCTTCATACAAACAAATATCTTCCACACATTGTTTTCAAACAATGCGTCCTTTCTACGTCCTTGTATAGCTTTGGTTAATGGAGCAGTTAAATATAACGTTTTCATTTGGCATTGCTTATGGAACTTAATTTAAATCGTACATAGATATACAGATTTTTACCTGCGGCTTCGCCTTCACCGCGTCATATGGAAATTCTGAAAATTGATTAAATATGAGTTAAGTTTCACCATTCAACACGCAATGCCACGGAATGAAAGTCTTCATGGGAATGGAATCTTAACACTAGGTTCCCGGTTCCCCTTGGTTACCTTGCGCAGGATTTTTTAACAATTAATTTTATTATTTACCAAACGCTTAGTTCTCAACCTATACGTGATAAGATAAAGTAAATGATGAAAAAATTTTAAGCAGTAATTTAGTATTTCAAAATTTAATTACTGGATTGTTTTAAGAAGCAATACTGCGAGAATTTAATAAGAATCTACAAGATTTTGCAAACATTATGAATGCAATTAATTATGTTCGTGAATTTAATCAAAATTGAAATATTATTACATGCTAAATATGTTTTCTTATCTGTTCGCGACAACGCAACGACGCGAAAGCGCATCATCGGCCGTGGACTCGTCACGACATGTTTGAGACTGTTTCGTTCGGCAAAAGTGACGTCATACCACTCTTATAGTTTTAAATGTTATTATTAGTGTTTTTTCTAAATTAATAATGTTTTTTCCTATATAAATAAGTAATTACATTGAATAATGATTATAAATAGATTTGGGTTCTGTTTTAGATAATAATTTTCGACTTTATATCGTATTTGTATAGTNGCGAATAGAAAGCTAGACGCTTTATCTGTTAGCGGGAAAGCCAGAAAAAACGGAGCGCCAATCTACGGTCTCAGTGTACCTCTTTCGACCAGACCGCTGTCATCCCACTCTTCATATCCTTCTCTTTCTCATATCTATCTGAGGATATAACTTCATATTTTCACGACAACAATTATTTAATAAATATAAATTTCCCGAAAGTAAGAATTGAATCCACAACCACCTTATTCCCCACAATTCCACCGCCATAAGCTCAAACTACAAATGACGAAGTAATTAAAAAATAATGGGAAATTAATCTAAATTGCAGACGTTAAAACATTTCTTCAGTCGACTGACTCTTTCGTCATAGCCGAGATGCTATCTTCATACAAACAAATATCTTCCACACATTGTTTTCAAACAATGCGTCCTTTCTACGTCCTTGTATAGCTTTGGTTAATGGAGCAGTTTAATATAACGTTTTCATTTGGCATTGCTTACGGAACTTAATTTAAATCGTACATAGATATACAGATTTTTACCTTCGGCTTCGCCTTCACCGTGTCATGTGGAAATTCTGAAAATTGATTAAGTATGAGTTAAGTTTCAACATTCAACACGCAATGCCTCGGAATGAAAGTTTTCATGGGAATGGAATCTTAACACTAGGTTCCCGGTCCCCCCTGGTTACCTTGTCCAGGATTTTTTAATAATTAATTTTATTATTTACTAAACGTTTAGTTCTCAACCTATACGTGATAAGATAAAGTAAATGATGAAAAAACTTTAAGCAGTAATTTAGGATTTCAAAATTTAATTACTGATTGTTTTAAGAAGCAATACTGCGAGAATTAAGAATCTACAAGATTTTGCAAACTTTATGAATGCAATTAATTATGTTCGTGAATTTAATCAAAATTGAAATATTATAACATGCTAAATATGTTTTCTTATCTTAAAAGGCAAGCTTTCAGATTTATAAAAAAAAACAATATTCATATTCATAATAATAGCTGTGAAAAAATCGACAGAATCGAACCTTGGACTCAATATTTATTAGGCGGTCTAATCATTAGCTTGGGTTGTTATGTTATGAGTAATACGTTTTCAGTACGGGTCAATGTCAGAATAATCGTCAAAGAATATACTAACATGAAATACAATAGATTATGTATTTATATAAATGTCTGTCTGTCAATCACATTTCAATACTTAAGTGGATACTATTAAAATATTGTTTTGAACCTACGACCATCGCCTACAGTTAGGTACAAGTAATATTTACCAAATGTTAAAGTTGCTTCGCATTGTATTTTATGTATATATTATTTTTCTTTTTTTAAGCCACACCCTAGAAGGAAGTGAAGGGAAAGAAGGGGTGATATAGGTGTGACCCGTCGGTTTGTCTATCTCCATGTATACAGACAAACAGCCTATGTGTCTGTTTGTGGCTCCGTAGGTCCTGAATGAATGAACCCACTTGAATGCGTTTCATCGCGGTGGTTGTTTCCTATGTTATATGAAATCGGATTCAAATTCAAATTCAAAATATTCTTTATTCAAATAGGCAATTATTACAAGTACTTTTAGAATCGTCGAATGAACATATGAATAAAAGCTACCACCGGTTCGGAAGGCAGTTCTGCTGAGAAGAGCCGGCAAGAAACTCAATAGTTGCTCTTTTCAAAATCAATGGTACAATCTATTACATTTGCTGGCAGCTATCCTGCATTACATTCAATAGACATTAATTCCATACATGCTTATCCTCTAAATATTCTTCAACAGTAATACGCTTTACCTGTTAGAATTTTTTTTACAGATATTTTAAATTTTTATAGTGGCAAACTAAGAATACACTGCGGAATTTTATTATATACACGTATGCTCAGATCCATAAAGGATTTATTAACTTTTTGGAGGCGAAAACTAGGAGTAACAATCTTATCTTTATTTCTCGTTCCTATCGTATGACTGTCGCTATTTTTACTATGACAATGTATATTTTGTCGGACAAAGAGAATATTATAGTATA
>JAKRZM010000325.1:343046-378360 GCA_036379175.1 Heliconius cydno galanthus
AAGTTTGTATGGAAAAATCTTTAAATCGCCACCGATTTTTATAAAATTTGAAATTTAGACTCTTAAAAATATTTAATTGAACACATGTTTCATGGGTTATTAGAATTCACCCTTAAATACGCAAGCGAAGCTGCGCGCGTCCGCTAGTGTTATAATATAGAAATTGGGAAATTGGGTAGCGATACAGTAGAGATTAGCAGCTCCCAAGCTACTCATACCTATTTTTGTAGTGTTTTTTTGTGTCGAGGATTTTTTTTTTAAATTTAAACAAATGGACGATGGTGGTGCTAGGGAACAACGTCTGAGTCTAAAAGTGATGGTTGTCGGTTCGATCTGCAGGGGAAACACGCATATGCTTGAATTTAGGAAGAACACTTTCTGGATTTGCTGAGAGAACTTCTTTTGCCAATCTTCATATACGTGATAAAGCGTAAAGAGGCATTAGTACATTATATCACATTACATTTTACAAATTTTATGGAATAAAGTAAACAAGTGCAGATGCTTATTAGAAGATTCTAATTTATAAGCAATTCTTAGTTGCATCGTACTTTGGAAGTCTCTATCTATCATCCACCTACACTTAATTGATTGTGGGCTCGAGCCCCACATAACATTTTATTAAAACATTAGTAGTATATTTTTTTCCGCAAATATATTTTGTTCTCATAATATAAAAATTATAAATATTAAGAAGGTTGTGTTTCAGCTTTACAACGTTAGATTGTAACGATTACGGGTTCGGTTCCCGCCCGAAAGATAAATTGTTACACCTAGTAGCAAGAAAAATAACGGACAGTTCGTGATTGTTTTTCAAATCATATATTATAATAAAGTGGAATATAACATTAACAAAAAATATATATTTAAAAAAACTGTAAGAGATGCGTGAATTATAAAAAAAAAATTAAAAATCTGTTTCATAACATAGGCAATTAAACCATCAGACTTTTAAAATATTTTCACGCAGCGGACAGGTTCGTGCTACCGTGTGACAGACAGACTGACAGGTTGATCTTGTTTAAACCTTTCATCTAACATAACATATGTTATGTAAGTATTTAATATGTAATAAATGAACTATGTAGAATATGAAGCTTGCCCCGACTTCGTCTTTGAAATTAAACTGATTTGGCTCTCAGGGGAATAATTAAATTTGAATTAGGTGTTTATATTTTCCCGCTGGGTAGACAAGGGATGTCTCAAAAATTGGGCAAAACAAGGAGAACAGAGTGTCTAAATACTAGATTTTCTGTGCTAACTATTACTTCTGCAATCCATGGAATAGTTCCAGTACCTTATATAAAGAAACATCTTCATAATCAAAGGTATACAAATATATTTAGAAACACCAATCACCATGCTTCCATTAGAAACGTTACAAATCTCCGAGCAAAATCAAAATAAGCAGGTGTTGTATGTAAATATAATGAGATTTTGATATTTCACAGCAAGGTTGGTCTCATCACGGCTGCGGCTTCATCAAAATCCATTTAGACTTTAGATTATTGCCCTGGTTTTTTTTTCTCCATCAAGAGAATCAAGGCTAAGACATTCCCTTTGGCGAAGTGTGATGAAGATGGTTATCTAAGTTATTTATTATTTTATAGCAAGGTCTTGCGATCTCCGGGTTTATTGATGAGAGCTTTGTGTTTATTGGCTTTTTCTTTTTATTTTAAAGTGCTACTGTTGAGATTTTTTCTGGTTCTTTTTAGGAGAACTGCCTTCCGGATGGTTGGTTGCTTTCTGTTGCGCTGACTCTCCTGACCTTTTTGCCTATATACTGACTTTACATATCATTATATATTAAAAAAACTTGTAATGTCCTAACTGAATAAAAAATATATTAAAATAATTTAATTTTTTTCACATTATTTTATTATATTACTATACTTATAAGAGGCGCATGATAACCCACGAGCTTGTGACGCCACGGTTCAGGGTTGTGGGAACAAGCTCGGTGTTTAGTTCCGTCACTCAACACACAATGCCTCGAAAAATTAGGAGAAAAGTGAGGAATGGAGTGTCGTACCACTAGGTTCCCTCTGCCTACCCTGCTGTGCTTATGCTTGTGCTTGTGCTATATATGGGGTACAGTGTGATTTTTTTCACTTGATATTACTTCCCCCAAGCATGGATCAAACCCCACAACCAAGCCATCCGCTGTGCAACAATGGCCAATTAAAAAAAAATAGATGATCTAAATTTTTTAAATATTCTTTTGAACACATTACATTGGCATATCACGAGTTATCTGTTCAAAGTTCGTCTTATGAAAGTTTTACTCTTGATTTGTTACTATTTGGACGTTGTAAGGTCGGTATTACGTAAATATATCTCGTTAGATAATGTAAGTTCACCTTCACGGGGCAGAGGGAACGTAATATTAAAACACTACGTTACCAACATACCAAAGAATCAACGCTTCGCTTCGTCTCATCCAGAGCGAGGAAATGAAATTTGATCGTTTCTCCGATCGGAAATCGAATCTACATTATTCCAAATGTAATACCAAGCTTTTTTTCTCATTTACTGATAGACAACTGCACCGCTGTACTATGATGGCCTCTATAACTATATCCATACCTATATTATAAATTCGAAAATAACTCTGTCTGTCTGTCTTTTACGCAATCAGGGCCAAACCGCTAATTTAAATGTGATAAAATACTCATATAAAGATACTTGAGGGCCTTGCTTAACGCATCTCTCTATTGAGAACTGAAAATAATTTCATAAATATATTTAAAAAATATTCGTATAGTTCAAGCGGGCGTAGCCGCGTTCGGGTCCACTAGTATGTATATAAATTTTAAATAATACGATAAATTACTATAAATATATTTTACTTTTAGTTATAGTTGAAGCTATAGACGGGTTACACGCTGACCTTATAAAATACGCAGTAATCTACACATCTCTATCCGTCACTTGTACTTTATTAAGAAAAAAGTGGACATCACGATGGTGGTTATTCTCGTAAATCTGATATATGTTACAAAATCTAATCTATAACTATCGATATATACATAGCATAGCGTTGATTGTAAGCGCGACAGCGTTATAGGTTCGATTTCCATTCAGGGGAAAGAGTTATAAAATAAGTTATAAGTAATTTTTCTTGCTCTGGTAAAAATATTAGTTGCAGCGTTGTGTTCCGCCCCTTGACATGCAATTTTTCGAAAAAAGAACGGAAACGGACGGAGTGTCTCGTTACTGAGATCCTTCTGGCTTCAAGGTGCGGGATAGAATTAAAACTAGGGTTAAAGCTAAGAGTGAAATTGGGTGACGTAGTTTTTATATTCAGAAATTATTCTATGAAAGAGAAAGTCTAAGTACAAGAACTTGGGAATATTGCGAATTGGATAATGAAATTGCATATTATAATACAGCTACCCGACACGCAATTTTCCTAAGTCTGTAAAATAAGAACGTTAAGTAATTCGTTAGGTTAAATTCAAATAAGACAATCACTGTTGAGTGGCGGAACTCAACGCTGTGCTTCGTCTGGCCAAAATGGGAAAATTAAAATAATGATATCCTCTGAGGGGAACTAAATAAAACATTTGAAGGCTAAAAAGTCAAATTTACAGAGGTATACTTACTTAATCACTATATTTTTTTAATTCACGCTACTTCACGCATCTTACATATAGCAAAGAGAAGCTAGTGTTAAAAAACTTCTTTACTTTACTTAACTAACCACCAAGATATCAAAATTTGAAGCCGCTACCTTCACAACTGTGTCAGTGGTCCTAAGTTATACTAATTTCGACTAGACCTACATTTACAATATAGAAGATCAACAAAGAAAGGTATGCCGACAGTTCAAGGCGACGCGTTCTATCTTACTATGAATTCACTTGAAATACATAGAGCGGATTTGTACTAAAAATATTAATTAATATTACTAATAGGGTATTTTTTTAATAGGAACGAAAGTACGGAAATTATTAAAAAAGTTATTCTACACTTACAAAAATATCTTTTTATACACTTTAAAAAAAATTAATCCAGCGTGATTTGAACCCGAGCCTTTTGAAAATCGACCAAGCCACAATGTCTATTATACTCAATATGATTGTGGGTTCCCCTTTTTATAAGTATTTATACCTATTTACAAAAGAGTTTTTTTCTTCCCGATCTTTCTCAGCTATCTCAGACAGATAGTGTGCGGCGTTGTGCTTCGTCAATAAACACGCAATATAGGAAAGTTTGTAAAAGTTAAATAGTATTAGAATTCATAATTTTAAAGTATTTATTTAACCAAATACTCTGCAAATAAATATTATAGGTCAGTGTACTAAGCCTCGGTCATTGCATACTGACGTTTTAAAAGCTTACGCCTAATTTACAATGGGTTGCTATATTTAATAGTTTTGAAGATTTATGTAAACTTTGGAAGAAGTAGACACTAAAACACTATCTGTTCTGTAAGAAATTATTGTAAGCTACCTATTATTCTTTATTTTGAAATAAAATAAAGATTTTGATTTATTTAAGTTATTAGTCGTAAGCAAAGTTTGTTTCTGTGTATTTTGAAATGAAAAATGGATAAATCGTTCTTTTCCTTTCCTGAAGGAATTTCAAGAAATTCTCTCTAGCGCTCCCAACGCTAAAGTAACCTAATCCACCTTGATGTCAAATTTTAACCTTCTAAGTCCAGTAGTTTCGTCTGTGCGTTGTCTGTCAGTCACTCAGACAAGAAGAATTGTATAATATTAAACAGTTTTTTAAAATAAAGTTCTACAAAAGAATTAAGAAAACAGCGTCCCCATACATTTTCTAATATTGAAGCATGCACTTCATTCGACCGGTTAACATTTTGCAAAGGTTAACTACACATATGCCACTTCAGTACCATATGCTTTATTTCTACTAACATAAAGTTCAAAATAACCAAAATGTTTATATTGACACTTAGCAGAAACTGTAATTTGAATTTAGACCTTATATGTATAAAAATAAGGTAGATCATAAATAACTAAGTATTTTTTAACTATATTAGAAATAATTAGTCTCAAAGGATTAAATTTAAAATATTACTTTATATAGTGTGGTGTTATTTTTTAATAGTAAATTTTTATATAGTGTTTATTGTTTAAATATTAAAAGTGCGACTTTGATCGGCAGTAAAAGATAACGAATGTGTGAAAACAGTACAAATTGGACATAAAGGAAATATCGATGTCCTTTTTATAAAAAAAATACTAAAATTAAAATTTTGTGTCTTGTTTTAGTTAAAATTAATTCAATTATTTCAATTGATATATTTTATAAGATTGCATGTAAATATTATATAGTATTTAAAGGAGTAATGAGTAATTTCTTATTTATCACCGATTTTTAATTAAGAACACAGTTCTATCCTTGCAATGATTAGCTAAAAAAATTTAAGAAAAAAACTAAAGAAGTAATACAAACACCGTCTTTAAATTTTTACACTATTACGATTAGGTTCTTATATTTAATAAAAGCCATTAAATATCTTAAAACGTTTATTATATTGAATCACAGTAGACATTCATTTTCTTAAATATATGATTACTTGACATGCTCACGACTTTTACCATAAGCCTTTGCCGTAATATGAAATATTTATATAGATGGAAAAATCACTTACAAATAACTAAACAATAAATAAAACAATATAATACATCCGTTTTAATTATACTATTAGCGCTATCTGTCGTCGAATAGACAAACTAAAGTAAAAAATCTCAAAATACTTATTTTAGAACATTAAATTATACAATTATAAATTGTTTTGTAAAAGTGATATCTTTTTTTAATTATTAATATTATGTATTTAAGCGGTACAATTTTTATAAAGTTGTTTCTTATGTTTCTTAATAAAGTCTTGCGAAAAATTTTAATAACAAATTATTAAAATTTTGTCAATTTGACATAAAATAATCAAGTTGCCGTAAAGTGGAGCTAATTTACACGTGTATAGCAGCGCCATCTATATTAGAATAGAAAATTTATACTATACGTTTAAGTACAAAAATTATTTAATTAATTTATAACATAAATAATTAATTATATATTTTGTGTTTTCTTATCTTGAGTTTTAAAATAAATAAATAAAATAAGTACATTAGACCAACGCCTCCCAACCATTTTGTGAACTTATCCAATTGTAAAAAACACATCCATATTTTTTAATAGAATTTAGATAATGCTCATATAGAACGTCATGAAATTGTAAGTGATGTAAGGAAAAACAACCTAAAAGTTTTCTTAATCTTTTTCCTCCTACTGTACATATTTTGGATACCAAGATAATGAATAAGTAATTCGTACAACTGAGACTCATGAATGAAATAACTCGTTCGTCGAACAAATATAAAATTCAAATAACATAATTTGAATACGTTTCAGTGTTTTATTCATTGAGGTTATCGAAAGAAGAAAGGTTAATATATTTTTTTTTACAAATTATTTATACCATTTCCTCCCTTTTCACAGTCAATTGGTTGGGATCTTTTGAGAAAATATTCTAAAAATATTATGTACCGTGAGCAATAACGAAAACTATACTTAGCCTAAAATAAATTAATTTAAATTTATATATAATATAGGAACATCGCATTAACATCGGCGGGTAACTCAGTTGGCCTTCCTTTAATTTGTATCTGAAAGAAATACGATATGTATCAAAATTATATAAAAATTGGAAAATAAATTGCTTATATAATATAACCTAAACATAAAAAATACTCACATGTTTAAACTTTAACAGGATAAAAGAAAGTTTCACCCACGTCCTTGCCGAATGCATTTTTTGCAGTGCACGTATATCCACCCATATCGTTAAAGGTTACGTCGGATATATGAAGGTCACCGGAGGGCAATACCTGAAATATATTTTTTTTCATTTATTACCATCGAATATCCATACAAATATAGTTTTATAATAATTAGGAACTACAAGGTTTGTCTTGAGTGAAGTGTCTGGAGTGAGTATTAACTAAGGAATCATGGTTCCCCTGGTGTGAAATCCATGTTTCTTAATAGTTGATAATGAAACCAATTTTGTGTTATACTACTTATTGCAATTTTATTATAGTATTTTCGTTTTTTAAGAGTACTTATCATAATTTAAAGCACAAAAATATTTCATTATAATATTCGTATTTTTTGCAGAAATATAAAATATTATTTACAACATACCCTAAGTCTGCTGTTTCCGTATACAATTTCTACATTTTCATTTGCTATAGTATCAACTGACCAGACAACTTGGGATTTAGTAGGACTGTCGACGCGGCAGGGTAGAATTACGTTCGAACCAATAAATTGGAATAAGTTGTTATAAAATGTAGTGATTACAGGCTTTGATTGAATAATTGAAGTTAGTGGTTGGGGTCTATTTTCTCCTGAAAATAAAAAAAAAATCACATTAGATCATATGTCTTAATAAAAGAGATTAATAAAAGAGTGTCTTAACATTAAGTTTTCTCTGCGTGCCCTGCGATGTGTGGGAATCAGCGTTAAGCTAAAAAAATATAATTGAAATTTAGCCGTTATCACACGTACCAACAAGGAGAACAGTAGTTGAAGAACTAATCTCGAGCATTCCAGCGGATCCTACGCAAGTAAAAATGTCGGCGTTAGAAGGAGAACGTACGACAAGTTTACTCGTCATTTCAGTGGGACTAAACGGAGGTATGGAAAGAATTTCATTTACGTCTTCTTCAAACTGAAAACAAAAATTTTATTAACAAAATTTTAAATTTAATTATATATAAGGTGTAATGAAAGGGATGAATGTTGTAAAATTATTAAATAAATACTTTGAATTTAAACTTACATCAGTAATAGGTACACCATTTTTCAACCAATTCACAACAGGTGACGGATTTCCTCTCAATTGACAAGTTAAAACAAGAGTAGTTCCAGGTATGTGCCGCACAGTTTCAGTTGGTGGCGATATGAGTCTTACGTAATTCCGTATCGGACTTTGTCGTGGGGCTGGTATTTCTATAATGAGAAATATTCACTTATAAAAATTTTAAAAAAGTTAATTGATATAACAAGCCTGATTAAAATTGTATTCGACCATAATATACATATGTATGTACAAAAACTATGTAAATGTCGAACTTATCGAAATCTAAGAAATAGATGACCGAAAAATTCGCTGCTATAGTTTTTTTTGCGCGAAAAACTTTATTATACTTTGTAATGGTCTGGAACTTTGTAATTCAATCACTTTACCAGATGGCCAATTTATGCTGCATATTATATTATAGTTGCTACGTTTTTTTATTTCTACATCAAATATGGATTTATATTTGTATGTCAGTTTTATTTTATATCACGATATGAAGTACATTTTTTTAAGATATATTTCAAAGAGGAAGCTCTATAACTGTATAGAGAAGCAAAGCAATGGCATATTATACGTAATCATAAATATATTATATGTAAAAACGTAATCAACTTTACTTTCTCCTGTGGCTTTATAAAAAACTAAAGAACTAAAATTCATACTACAATATTTTATTAACTCACCATTTGGTATTAAACTATTGTCAATTTCGACTTTCTCATTTATATTCCCGAACGCTGCACACTGCAGCGACAGCAGTGCCACGGCGCAGAGTAGCGATACTGTCGTAGTCATGGCTCTCGTTACTAGATGGCGGTAGCTGAGTATCAAAAACTGGAATTAAAATAAATGATTGTTCTTAATTCAAAAATGTGATTATTTGACAATATAATTCCTAATTTTGTAATAAATTGTACTTGAAATTTCTTTATTATTTTTGCTTTTATGTGTCTTTTTTTGTTCTAATAGTGAGAAATATAAGAATGAAGAATATAAACGCCGTCGTCGCGCAGCGGCACAACCATATGTCATTCATATGACTGTACGCGTGAGGCTTGTGGGTTCGATTCCGACTCGAATTAATTATTTTCATTCCCTCGCTTCAAGACACTGGAAGTAAAAGTGTTAAATTTAAATTTCCAATAAGGATTTTTTTATCTTGACCATCAAGATCTTTGACATGATTCTTGATATATCACAAATTCATTTACTAATTTTATTTTATTTCTTTTTTAATAAGAAATAGTAGTTATTTTTCGTTATAAATACTCATTCGTGAAAGAGGAAAATAAAAGTCTTAATTAATAAACCTATATTACATAAAAAGCAAATAGCATGGAATTATGTTAATTTACCATAAGACTCAAATAAATATTTTAAAATATTAAAAGACAGGTAAATGATTAATCTTCTCTATATTTATCTAAAAATCTAAATCTATATCTTTTCTATATTTTTCAAAAAAATATTTTTTTTCAGGAAAAAATTTGTTTTATTTTTCATTACTTTTTTTATCTTTTATTCAAAAATAATATTAATAATCATAAAAAAGGCAATAATATTCTAACGAAAATAATAAAGGTGAAAGGGAAGCCTTCTATATTTTTGTAGAAATAAAAAATATACCTTTTTAAAACAAAATTAAGCAATAATTTGTAATACATATTTTTCCTTATATTTTATATAAATAAAAATAATTTTTTGATACATACCTCAAATATTACAGAAACCACGCACTTTTCGTATATATAAGATAACTAACTATATATAGTGTTGTGTTAGATGTTTTCTGGGATAACGTTATCAAGCGAGTACGACCATTCAATAGGATTCATCCCTTATATACGCGTCGAGGTGTTGATTCACACTACGTGATTTTTCATTTGGGCACGTAAAAAAAAATATTTATTATAATATAATTTTACGTTAAGGTAGTAAATTATACAATAATAAAAATGATTTTTAATTGTTTTTTGTAAATTTATTTTGTTTTAAGGTATTGGGTAAATATTTGTTTCACAAAATTTTGATTATCACATTACATAAGCTACTGCAAATATTTGCATCGTGTAGGAACCGAACTCCCGCAGATAACTGGTATGCTTCAAGCTACCGCCGTACTTGATAATGTATTATATTTATATACATTATAGGATAGATAGGCCATGGTAACAATTTGTTTATTATTTTATATAACGATTATTTCACTTATAATTTAAAATATAATTATATTTTTCGTTTTATAGGTACGCTATCTTTTATTTCTCCAAATCCGGTGCAAGGTGAGAAACGGAAGTGTCTTAGTGGGAACATAGTGTCTTAATATTAGGTTCCCAGGTTGTCTCCCTTCCCTGCTCTTTGTCGGATGCATTTATGTATTCAACCAATCACCCATACATTCCATTCCTTCATTCATTAATGGAATATTTCTTTGAGTTTTACATTATATCACAACAGCAAGCCATGCAGAAGAACCTTGTGTCAAGACACTCCGTTCTCCGACTTCCACCCATTGCATATTGAGTGGTGAGACGTAACGCCGTCCACACCCACGTTTACGTCTATATCGTACGACATTGACGTAGTTTTTATTACATCTGTCAAGCAAATGTTACATCATGTCAGTAGTTCCAATGAATCATAGTCGGACAAATTAACTCGTTTGAAACTGTTTAATGAATTAAGGTGAATGTGCGAGTGGATTTCATTGAAATAACTATCGATAATAATTATTACTATGGAAGAATTTTAGCAGGATATTTTCCTTATGACGCCAATTGTAAAGATACTGGGATTCGATTCTTGGTTAGGTCAATGTGACGATTTGAAATTATAGTTTGTAGAATTTAATAGGATATAATAGATTAGTTATTCTGATTGTAAAAAGTCGTAGTTGTAAGTTTGACTTTTAGAAGATTCGTATGATCGAAGATATTAAGATTCGAATTTTGAATTACAAAATTATATATTTTTTTTATTTATTGTTCATGAACTACGATAATTTATCGTCATTTGTAAAATATAACTTGTAGTATAACACTGGTTCACAAACGAAACCATACACTTATTCTTAACTGTTAATTTATTTTTTTTAAATAATTAAATTTTATGTAAATTAATGTATTGATATCAATACACTAATTTTGGATCTGCCTTAGCTTATTAGTTATTAGTACTGTAGTTTCGGTAACCGGTTAACTAGTTAAATAAATTTTGCCACTTATTTGTGAACCTTCTACATAATTGTTTGAATGTAAAGAAATAATCTTTAACTGGGCTCTTCCTGTGAATTCCTCATAAAACACGAGATGTTTGAGAACAGCACAAAGATATAATTTAAGGACAATCTAAGACCACTATTCCAAGAAAATAAAATTCACCAAATATTATAATTTTAATTTTAATACCTATAGGTATTTCATTAGCGAAAGGCTTTTCTTAAACAAGATTTTTTTGGCCTTCTTCTGTAATAAATAAAAAATAACTAATAAAAAAATAAGGAGATATATGTTTTACCTTGAATATACTTTAAACTTCATAAGCTTCTACACTCCGTCAAACTTTAATAAGCTGCCAACAGGAGTGCAATTAATAACTATTAAACGACTACTGTGTCACGTCACGATGCAAATCGTCTTTGACGTCTTAAATAAATTTTTATCAAGAGTCATCGAAATATTTTAAACGTATGAATTTTATACGAAAATTGTTCTTATTTTCAACTTGATAGAGCTTAAAATATTATTTCTAATATAAAAGTTAGTGCAGTTAAGAAATACGCGACAAAATCACGCCAGGACTGAAATGTCAGTTCGGCGAAATACCTATTACTGAGTATGTACGAATCACATATCACTTTGTACTACGATTTAAGACTTATCTTTAAATAGATATATTATTAAAGTATATACATTGTATATAGTTTAATCTACATACATGTATCAAGTATCTTTAAGGAACTTTTCTTTCTTTAAGTCGAGAGCTCATTAATTGGGCTTTCCTCATCAAATTAAATATTAAATGTAATAAATAAAGATTGTTAAACACCAGACAAGTGTAATAATTGCTTATAATGATTATAAATGAAAAAATAATCAATTTTATCAAAATTAAACGTCTTCGCCTGAAAATGATAAATGTGAATTCAATTCCATATAAATATTTTTGGCTTCTGTAGATTATAGATAGAGTTCGATATTTCTTTGATAATCAATAGATATTATTAAAAAGGCGGAGAAAGTAGATAATGGAATATCACGTCGTTATGGCCTTCCTGCCTACACACAATATGGTTTCTTAAAGTAATTTTTTTAAAAAATCTATAATTTAATAAATTTTCGTGTTTCTAAAAACATTATCATATAACTAAATTCCCATGGTACGCTTCTTTGAATCTACTTCCGTGTAACTGATATACTTGCCTTATCATTGGTCATATCGTTATCTTAATTAATGCGAGGCGTAGCCAAATTTTTTATCATGAATTTTATATTGTGTAAAGACGTTACAAGAAATATTGAAATAAGAAGGGGAAAACCCTTGTACAGATGTAACAGACAGATTGTCTAGCTGATTTACAATCATCAGTTTTAATTAAAATTGCTGCCATTAAAATAATTTGAAAAATAAATTAACGGGGTTTTACTGTTAGAAGGAATCGTACAGGTTACTAAGAATTCTTTATAATTTCTGTCCCTTTGGAGACATCAATTATGCTCAATTTATTTTGTATTTTTTTTATTTTACGACGAAGCGCTAGCGAATAGGCTAACATTGAAGCACCAAATTTAAGACTTTTATAATATATTACTTATTAGTTCCATTCTATTTCAAAGGTATCATTGTTACTAATAAGTAATGATGAATCTGCAAATTTTTTACATAAAAAGTCTCGCTGAATTTGAGTTGATTTGAGTCATTAACATTACTTATCAGATAGTAAATTAATTGATGATCATAAAATAAATAAAAATTATTAATTTCTTATTTTGAACGAAATTATTTGACTTTGAATAAGTAATGTCTCACTATAAAATTCTGGAAAACGTATGTATATCTTCATTGACCGTTGTCTAAAAGTAATTCTGAATCACATACGTAGAAATATACTAATTTCTAAATTTGTCCTGTGGTTGTCTCATAATTCAGCTACATCAAACAAAAGGAAATTATAGAAATATTTATACTTACTCAGAAGTAGCGAATTTTTAAATGTATAATATAAAATGGTACACATTATTTTTTCGACTGAAAAGTAATAAAAAGATACCGCGTAGACGAGAGTGTGATCCTTGAACCTAGGACCTTTGGCACTAAAATAGCACAGGCACATAAAAAGTCGCTTACTCCTGTTAACTAGAAATACAAACAATATTAACATTACATGTATTCTTCTTTAGTTTTTTTTTCTGTGCAATTAGGATTGATTGATTATTTGTTATTCACATGAAATTTATTGTGATTTTTTCACGTACTTTATATTAATAATTAAAATTATAAATGAATTAGATAATGCTACAAAAAATACTGTGAGAAAAAAAAAACTTTTATTAAAGCTTAAATAAAATCGCCTAGTGTGCACCGACGGTCCGCCTAATGTGATACGTTAGAGCTTCTTAATTTCAGTTTTCAGATCTTTTACAAAACGAAAGTTTAAAATTTAATATACATGGACTTATTCAAATTATCTTTTTCACTTCGATTGTCTGGCTTCGGTCGAAGGTCACTCATTCGATTTTGATTTAATTAGGTATATATAAGTACTTTTTCATTTCGTGTTATCCCATAAATGATTCCTAGAAGTTCTCCTGAGAGTTCAGATATTTAGATAGATTTTTTTCTACGTAGCCAGCTTAATATTATTTTAGTAACTATTGACTTAAAATAAAACATTTTATTTTTATTTTTATATCAGTAAGCTTTCCTGAAGCAGTAAGCTGATTAAGATAAAAATAAAATTATAAGTCTGAGATTGTTCTCATCTCATATAATTTTAATAAAACTAAGATTGGTTTTTTTTTACATTATTCTATATTTATACGTATTTAGAAAAAAAAGTTTGAAAGAGTACATTAACATATATAATATATAACATATATAACATTAATAGGTATATAATGTATATAATTTATTATATGGTTTGAATCAAAACCACTTCCTATTAATATACGCTGAAAAAACAAATTTTAATGCACGGTGTTAAGTTCTACCGTATTTAAAAAATCTGTCTTTCTGATTGTACGGGTATTATAGGTAGGATAAAACCTTTTTATTCGTTCTTTAAAAACAAAAAATACGTATAATTAAAGTAAGTGACAAAAATTAAATAAACTACATATATATTTATTTAAAACATCAAAGTCAACTCAATTGAGGAAAAAGGTAGCATTTTTTATTTCACCTCGCTTTTCTAAGTATCGATGCCTAATCTAACGATGTAACTTGTTTTACATACAAACATTATATCAAAGATTACATACAAAGATTATATCGACAGCGTGTACGTCTGTCTGTGAATGAGATAGTTGGGAGTTTGACTTCCACTCGGGGGTACTAAAATTATTGTCATTTCTTCGGTCTTGTCGAGTGGCGTTAGGTTAATTTATAATTGTTTTGTGCAATTACACAGAAAAACAAAGGAATATGAAAAGTCGTTTATTATGTGTAAAAACATAAATAATAAAATAAAGCACAAATTTCGAATATTGTTATTGTAGCTTCTATTCTTCTATTTATTACAAATAGTCAACAATTACACTATTGAAATATTTGTATATTCGATACACATATAAATTAATTTCTCTGAATAGGAACCGAACCCACACCCGCTCTGGCGAAATACAATTTTCAAGGCAATAATTAAACTTTATTTTAACTTTACAATAACACCCTTGTCAGTCAATTGTGAAAAGAGTGGGAAAATGAGTGGGAGCAATTAATTTACTCAAAATAAAGAAAAGAAATCCTATAAATATCATTGATGAAGGCATTCCAAATTATTTGTATTTTTGTTTCGTATATTTGCACATTTTACTCAAAAAAACAACAATGAATAATGATTATATAGGCAAAAATTATAAGAAGTTATTAATATAAGGAGTAAGAAATCAACATCAACGGAGTAGACCAGAGCGAAGAAATTAAGATATAAATAAATAATAATTTATTCTTTCGAGCGGGGATCGAACCCACAACCGTCGCGTTACAGTCACACCCTTTTGCCTCTGCGCCACGAGGGCAAAAATTATAAAATATAATTATTTCAAATATAATTATTTCCCCGAGTGGGAATATTGTTAATTATCAGATTTATCGTGTATAACAAACTTAAGTTTCATATACGTAAATTTATGTGGATATAAATAATATACAAAAAAAAGTCGCGTGTTTTTATATTAATTTAATACATATTTTATAGTGAGTCATATCATACATGAAACTCGTTGTGTTACAGTAGAAGGATAAAAACTTAAAAAAACTTAAAAATTATAACGTACGTTGACTTTAATTTTTTTCATTTTCGACTTTTAATACTAATATTATTTTTTTCGCATATTAGAATGTCAAACCACTCCATTTTCCACTTCTATCCCATTTTCGAGACATTGACGGAAATTGAAACGAATTGGAAACGAAATATTGAGACATTGAATGAATGATGGAACTTAACGCCATACTATCACACTCGTCTGACAGAGTGAGCAAAAGAAAATTGTTTTTTTCCCCAAGTAGAAATCGAACCCACAACCGTCGAGTTTAAAGTCAGACCCTGTGCCACTGCCCTGTCTGAGTCACGACGGCCTCGAATTAGAAATTCTATCACTAAACCAAATAATTGAAAGACAATATATACCTAATATTATTTGTACAAAATTGTCTATAATTACAAGACAGCGGGATATAATATCGGTTAATAAAGCAAATAAACTAACCTTATTTACACTTATTTATTGAATGGATAACGACTTGGGGGGTTATTACGGATTAATTATAGGCCGAGGCCGTCGTAGCTTAGCGTTTGAATAAAAACATGTTTGTTCTGGGTTCGATTCCCACTCGGGGAATGAAGTATTTTTACTCTAGGTTAGGCAGGCTACCTTGATATACACTCCCAACTTTTTTCTCCNGTATTTAAAAACTCTGTCTTTCTGATTGTCCGGGTATTATAGGTAGGATAAAACGTTTTTATTCGTTCTTTAAAAACAAAAAATACGTATAATTAAAGTAAGTGACAAAAATTTAATAAACTACATATATATTTATTTAAAACATCAAAGTCAACTCAATTGAGGAAAAAGGTAGCATTTTTTATTTCACCTTGCTTTTCTAAGTATTGATGCCTAATCTAACGATGTAACTTGTTTTACAGTATACATATATATTTTAAAAATAATGCTGTAATTGATTATATCGACAGCGTGTACATCTGTCTGTGAAAGAGATAGTTGTGAGTTTGACTTCCACTCGGGGGTACCAAATAGTACAATAGGTAAATACGTAGGTAAAAATTTAGGTGGGTATTTATACCCACATACATTTTTATATTATGTATGTATATTTTTTTTTTGTATATTATTTAATAAATAATATACAAAAAAAAGTCGCGAATTTTTATATTAATTTAATACATATTTTATAGTGAGTCATATCATACAACTCGTTGTGTTACAGTATAAAGATACAACTTAAAAATTATAAAGTACGTTGACTTTACATTTCTTCATTTTCTACTTTTAATACTAATAAAAAGCAGCTACACGTTTTTTTTTTGCAGATCAGAGTGTCAAAGCACTCCGTTCTCCACTTCTGTTCCATTTTCGAGACGTTGCGTATTGAATTACGGAACTCAACGCCAAGTCACCTCTATCACACTTGTCTTACAGAGCGAGGAAAAGAAATTTGTTTTTTTTCCCCAAGTAGAAATCGAACCCACAACCGTGGAGTTTAAAGTCAGACCCTGTGCCACTGCCCTGTCTGAGTCACGACGGCCTCGAATTAGAAATTCTATCACTAAATCAAATAATTGAATATCATTTGTACAAAATTGTCTATAATTACAAGACAGCGGGATATAATATCGGTTAATAAAGCAAATAAACTAACCTTATTTACACTTATTTATTGAATGGATAACGACTTGGGGGGTTATTACGGATTAATTATAGGCCGAGGCCGTCGTAGCTTAGCGTTTGAATAAAAACATGTTTGTTCTGGGTTCGATTCCCACTCGGGGAATGAAGTATTTTTACTCTAGGTTAGGCAGGCTACCTTGATATACACTCCCAACTTTTTTCTCCGACTCTTTGCGTCCTATGTCTTAAGGTTGCCTGGAGATCGCTGGTTTAGCGATTAGTCGCCCTTTGTACATATCTTTCTTATGGATTCCTTTTTGTTGTAATATCTTTTTGGGGGTACATAAAGAATATATTATTATGGAACCTAATATTATCAACGGCGCTAATCTCAAGAAGAAAAATTATTTTCTAATTGAAAAAATATTATGGGGAAGTGTCTTAATGGGACCGGAGTGTTCTAACACAAGTTTCCCAAGTTCCGTGGTATGTGCGGGACGCAAAACCAAAATAAAACTATAAGCATAAAGTAGGTATAAATATAAAGCCTTCGGCCATGCATTGGTAATAAAAGGCCCTTCACTTAGAATGACCATTCGATTGAAAAATTATAAAATTATTAACATTATTCTATACGGCTAAAGCTGTCTCTTTATATTGATTTCCTGTAATCACTATTATCGTTTTATTTTTGCGTAATTGAAGGGAGTGATAAGACATTGTTATAAGGCTTGTCACAAACGACAGTTCTGCCTTTAGAATTTTCTAGAAATTCAATTAACAACTATGCTTTACTAAACTTGTAATTTAATTGATTACAGTAAAAATACTTGAATATGTTTACTACACAGTATTTATATGAAATCAGTGAAAATAATTTCAGACTGTGAATAAAATGTTTATTATTATAAACCAGTTGTATATCGTGGCGCAGTTGCTTAAGCGTGTGAGTGTTAACGCGATGATCGTGAGTTCGATTCGCACTAGAGGAAATGAAATATTTAATATTTTCATTGCGTCACGATAAAGTTATTTTTATCTCATTGTCTCGAAAAATGAGCGGAAAGAAGGAAACGGAGTGTGTTAACTTTAGGTTCCACCTCTCACCCCTGCTTTACAGGAAAAATTTAAAGCTAATAAAAATTTTAAATGTATAATACATATTTATATATGTACGTATATATATATACATATAATTGTTTAATACATATTTTAAAAGTAAAAAAAATCTTTAAAAATAAAAGAACAAAATCTTAAATTTATCGTCCGCTTGTAAACAGCTTAAACCAATAAAAGCGTAGGTTGAAGATTAATATATTAATTATAGTTCGCCAATACGCGTTCTCATGCAGCAAGCCCTATCCTAATTATTGTGTTTATATAATTAATCTACGTCTTATCGTAGAACAGAATATAATATAGATTATGATCTTATAATATTAACATTTAAATAATATTTACATCCAAAGGTTATTCAGGGTACTTTTGAAATATGTTTTACGTGTAAAGCACGCAACTAGCGGGTAAAAACTAGATAACTCTACCTAGAGAGTGATATAGAATTACAGAAGAAACCGAGTACCAAACACTACGGTCTCGATATACCTCTTTCACCTCTTCCACTGCCATCAACTCGCACATGTACATTGTTCTTTTACGTGACCCTCCCTGGTATCATCGATACAGAGATTACAATCAATCCTTGTCACAAAAAAGCATTTACTGTTAGAAAATACTGAAATAGAATATTTGATTCTAAAAATAACTCTAGTACGTGATCGAACATAGGGTATTAAAATCAACAGAGGATCGTATTTTAGACACTGAATTTAAATCTGAATATCTTAAAGCTAGGCTTTATATAATATCTAGTTTCTATTAGTTTAGGTTTAGATTTTAGGCAGCTTTTAGCATTGTAATTAATTTATTACTCACGTCTTTGTTTATTACTTTAGTGTGAATTAGTAATTATGAGGTCGGGCTGGGTTTAAATAAGATATGTATGAGGCCGTTTTGGCGCAGGGGCACAAGTGTGCGAGTGTAAAGGCGATGATTGTGGATTTGATTACCACGTGTCGAATTAAAGTATTAATTTTCATTTCCACGCTTTAATAATGAAGCATAGCGCAGAAATCCGACACAATTTAGTGGAAAGTGGAAAATGTTTGAATAGGAACGAGATTGTAATAGTAGGTTTCCTCTGAACCTATATGAAAAAAGTAAGCTTATTGATGAAAGATAAGAAACCTGGTTTCACCCATTTCTTATTTTTTTATCCTGAAAGAAATTATACTTAGATCAGATGTAGGTCATGCAGTAATGTATTTTCACCGAGCTGCTTTGCTGATGGAGCCCAAAGCTGGGAGGTGAAACCTCAAAGTGCTAATTACTAAAACCACAGAATCTGACTTTTTTAGAATCATCTTGACGTATTCTGTCCATTTCTTCTAGTAAAGAGGACATGATGAAACTGAAAGGTCGCTGATGGGACTTTAACCGTAATTTTAGTATATTAAGGTATTTTATTCATTTCTCCGTCACATCTTAGTAACTTAAAATGTAGGGTTTAAACTTAAATGTTACACCGTTACCTTTCGCCAATAAAAGGATTCATTACCGAGTAGAAATCAGCATAACAATTTAGTATCAGTAAAACGTGTATTCTATTAAGAATAGGGACTTAAATACTTAATAAAACATTGTCATACTGATATTTGCCTAAATAATGTACAAAAATAGCGTTTTTATTTTTATATGGATTACGTTTATTGAAATGCAAATAAGATTTTTACACGTTACACGCGTCAACGCGTATGCCTTTATATCGGCTAGTAACAGAATGTTTTTTTGTTTTTATAACTTAACTATTTTTTCCTTATATATCTCTGCACGGTTGGCAGAGGGAACCTAGTGTGTAGGTTGTCACCCTATTTTCGAGACCACCAAATCGAGAATATAATTAAGAATAATCATTTTCAAGATTTCAGATTGAACCCACACCCATCACGTGCGTATTACAGTCAGATTCTATACCACTATGGCGGCCCCAAGCGGAATGTTTTTAGGGCTCCGTACGTGTTAAGAAATAAAGGAACCCTTATAAGATTACTTTGTTGTCCGTCTGTCTGCTCCTGCATCACGACGGCCTCTATACTATATAAATATTTTTTCTTTTTTTTTACTCAGCATATGCAGGGTAGACATCTCTGCCTATTTTCAGAAATATTGTTGGTTGAACCGCGTAACTCAAAATGAACAATTGATTCTCCCGAGTGGGAGAACCTACTGCTATGCTTTGACAGGTATTCTAAATATTTAACGAAAAAAGAAGTAATATAATCTCTTTTTTATAAATGAAAGTGTAAATCCTATCCTATATCTTATAAAACAAAGTCGCTTTTCGTGTCTGTCTGTTGTTTCTAACTCTTCTTCTTCTAAACCACCCAACGGATTTTATTGCGGTTTTCACCATTAGGTCGAGTATTTTTCGTAGAAGGTTTATATATAGTTTATTATTTGTACATTCTTATGTAAATTAACATAAATACGAAAAATATGAATAAAGTCCTACCCGCTGAGACACTTTCGCGCATGCGCTGCTTTAATGGTAAGTACTACATGAAAAAAATGTACTGGAGTATTGTTCCTCTCAATGAGATCTACAAAAAAGTCCGCGAGAGCATATTTTTATCTTTTAAGGATAACGTGTAGTGATCATATTTCTGTCTAAAAATAATAATTTCAATATATTTTTTATTGTGAGGGATATTTTTCCATAATGGTATTAATCCTTATCCTTTAAAATACTTTATTAATTTTCTACGTTAAACGAAGATAAAATTTGCTTTTTACACAATTTCGAAATTGCGAATAGTTTAAGAGAAAAACGCATTTAATTGTTGACACATCACGTCGTTGACACTTCAGCTGTATCGACTCAAGTTTCACTTATCCCTTACTCTCAGCATATAAATAAGTATATTAGTTACGTTGGCCATTTAATGTAGATCAAAACTGTCTTTTACTGTTTTTCATTTTAATAAGTACTTTAGAAGTTGTTACAATATCAAAAAATCCTTGCTGCGAAACGGCTCGCCACTCGCCATGCGTCCGCCGCGCCCGCCTGCCTTACACGCATCGGTGGTTCAGTGGTAGAATGCTCGCCTGCCACGCGGGCGGCCCGGGTTCGATTCCCGGCCGATGCATTCTATTTAATTTTCCTCACAGGCAGCCACGTAGTGCTTGCTTTTCATCAGGGACAGAATACCCTCTTCAGCATTAACCACAAGCTCAAAAAAAAAACCCGCCTGCCTTTATAGCAACGAAGATTTAGATGCGTTTGCACGTATTGGATAATTGGAGTTGAATGTATTATTTCAGCGCGATATATTTGGTTTCATATTTTTTGTAGTAGTTATTAGTAGGTAGGTTTTTGTTTATAATTTCTTCCGTTTAAAAATAGTCATTTAACTATCTAAAAATAGTCATTTAAATATATTTTAATAAGTACTTGAAAAGATTAGTAGCACAGATTTAAAATTACGGTACCTACTAAAAAATCCTTGCTGTGTAAAACAATTGGAAAATCCTTATTGAAACTACAAAAATGCGGGTTGCATTAGGGTTTAATTAATTTTCACATTATCTTAAGTGCTTTGCAAACATACATTACATGAATAATCCAGTAGTTAAAGCGGGCGAAGCCGCAAGAGGGTCGCTAGTATTTAATAAATATATCCTCTAAGTAAGCTTTAAATATTTATTACTTGACAGATAAAGTCTCAAGTACATTCATACACTGTGACGCAGTGCCACGCCCACTACGACTAGTGATGGCCACTATCGATATATTATTTAAAACTAAATTGTGTTTTTATATTTTAATTTCGAACATACAAAATACTATATTTTTAAAGCTTGCATGGCGCAGTGTCTCACTGTAACCGTGACGGTTGTGAGTTCGATTTACAATCGAGGGATTTTTTTAGCTTCACGATGTATCCTGCACATAGCATTAGCATAGCTAGTGTCAAGGCACTCCTTTCACCTTTAAAACACTTCCATTCTGAACTGTCCGCCGAATTTTCCGAGACATTTAGTGTTGAGTGGCCAAATTCTAAATGAAAATATATTTTACTCCGCCGAGTGTGCGTATGAGTTCACATCACAAGCCTCGCGAGGTGCCCATGCGCCTTGATGATGAAAAAAATTCACTTCCCTGCTCTGATAAATGAATCGCGACGTTGAGTTCCACCAATCAACATGAAATAACTCGAAAATTAAACGGTGTTTGGGTAACTCTAGAGTGTCTTAACATCTTTTTCCTTCAACTATATGCTCCCACATATGCTAAGATTAAAAAACAAAAAATAAGTCTTAATAAAAAAAAGAAAACGAGTAAAACCATAAAACAATAATAGTTTCACATCATGATTCGCCTTCCTTCTTATGTCATACTTCATAACCTGTCGGTATCATTAAAAAACTACTAACAATTGAAGGTTATGGCTAGAGACAGCTAATTTCCTCGACCGGGAATAGAATAAGGAAGTGTTATACTGTTAATGTTACACATGACAGTTACATGTTGGAATTTAAATTTAACGCATATAGCAGGGTAGGTAAAGCGATCTTAGTGTCAAGGCACCGATTTTAAAATATTGTTTGTTGAGTGATGAAACTCAACGCCGCGTTTTATCTTGCCAGAACGGAGAAATATATTCCCCGAGAACGAAACGAACTCACAACCGTTCGCTTACAGTCAGATACTTTCCCACTTAACGACGACGAGTTTTTATTTTTTATAGTGTATTAAAATATTTTCTTCAAAAATATATACTCTTGTTTTCAAAAAGATTAGAACCCAGTACCATAACATGTTTAAATAAATAATATAAATCAAAGTATGGACTATAGATAATATATATAAAGATATTATAATGTCTTTACTACAGTAGGTGACAATTATCTTGACAATTTATCTTGACCTTCACTTTATTTATATAGAGGAACATTACGTACAGAGATCAAGGTTTAATTAATTCAACTGAAAGTTTACTCATAATATGATTGTAACAGACATGTGGTGTAGCGATGGTTCTAAGTTCTAATCTGGGCTCGATTCGGAAGAAGCTTGGACTGACTAAGACTGATGTTGGGTAGCGAAGAGTTGTGACACTATGTAAAAAAAAATATAAATTTAACGATACGTCACTATTTTCATTCATTGACTTTAAGATTATAATAAAAATCGTCCTTATAACTGTTTTGAAAGCCTTTCTTTTTTCTATTACCAGTGCTATAAGTATAAAAATATATGAGCCTAAATTCAAATGATTTAATAGGAACCTCTGAAGAATTTCAGAATTCAGATCTTGGCTCCATCATCAGACCACACAATGATACCACTGCAGCTACTACAAATGCTATTGCTACTACAGCAGTAGTACCAATAATGATACTAATACTGTATTGTCACCTAACCCACGCCTAAGCTACAATTTTCATTATGATTAATGTATTACAAGAGGATCAAATTAATTTTATTAGATTTTATGACATAGTTACAAAGTTCCATAGTTACAAGCCGACCTAATATAAGACAGTTAATATTAAATGATATTTTTGATTAGATAGACCGCGACCTTGGATTCTGTCATCCAATATTGAATATCAATTGAAAGTTTCAGTTAGGAGAATCAAATATGGTCAAATATGGTCATGTTGGAAGATGAGCTCTGACAGGGGAGACAAGTGTATCAACATACATATTAAAGTGATTCTTTAAGTACACTTTTACATAGCAAGTGCCAGGGACTGACTGATGATATACACTAACTGATGATAGGCACGTAAACAGTAATTTCGTATATAGAATGCTAAGGCAAGCTTTTTTAAAAGTATGGAACCTAAAGAAATAAATCACAACCCGTCGTGGCGCAGCACAACAGTGCGACGGTTGTGAGTTCGATTCTCACTTGAGGGACTGAATTATTTTCATTTCCTCGCTATAGCTACAGGATAAAGTACAGCGTTGAGTTCCGCCACTGGACATATAAATTGTCTCCATAATTGGGCTGGGAGAACAGAGTTTCCGAGCACTAAGTTACCCTCTGCTTACGCAATAAAAAAATGATTCATTAAGCTTCCTCACACGCATAAAGTAAAATATTCATACAGAATTAAAAAAAACCGGTTGACTTAACGGAACTATAAAAACTAAAAGATAAAAGTTAATCGCATTATTATAAATTATATGGTTTATTTGTTCTTTCTTTTTAAGCAAAAAACCGATTTAACTGTTAATTAAAATTATCTTTATAATCTTTATGATTGGAAACAGCTATTTTATTGCACGTTCTCAATACTTCCACATAAATGACGTGATATTTTTTTAATAATAGTTTTCGTTACATTGCTTAGTTTTAACGCTTTCTTGCTTTGAGTTTCATATGTACTTCATTTGAGAGAGGAAAAGTGATATCACTTACTCTATGACTTCATCATTTACTTACTGATATCACTACATATGTAGTTATTTTTAGCAAATGGTGAGTTCAGGTTGTACCGCAGAGACACAACGTGTGATTAAAAACGTGACGTTCATGGGTTTGATTCCACTTGGTGTGATGAATGGAAAGATAATGCGAAGGGTTAAGTTCCGCCACTCAGCACGCAGTCTCGAATATTGGGGACAAAAGGCTCTTCCTTATGTAAGAAATAATACATGGTGCACCTCAAATTGTAATAATAGTAGAATGTTACAAGTAAAGTCGATCCTGATTTTTTATCAGTATCTACAAGACCAAGCATGATAAAGTAATATCTCAAAAATAAACAACAATAAAAGTATAAATTAATTACTATATATTTGGAACACTTGTTTTATTCTATATCAACAAAAATCATAAAATATGAAACCAATCAATAAAATAAAACAATTAAGTATTATATTTTTTGGAAGTCATCATTTTCTTCATTAAAACAATAACGATTCTTAAAATGCAATGCAATTATATAGTAAAAAAGCAATAATAAGTAAAATTGGCTAAATTGATACATTTGCAGTAATTAAGATTTGTCTCTGTAATAATATAATAATGAAACATATTTGATGAATATTTTAAATATTTATAATAGTTATATTATGCATTTTCGATTTGGTTAAAAAAACGTGAAATAAATTTTCTTTGACAAAACTAAAAATTTCCTTGAAAATAAAATATTTCTTTGTATTATATGCGCGAAAAAAAATATAATCATGATTGGGATATGTTTCCTATCGATAATTAAATTCTGTCTCTACAAATTAAAAAAATACGTAAAATGCAGAACAGAGGGTGTTGACACTAAGATTTCTTCTTTCATATCCCACTGTATGAAAGATTCGTGAATATTTTCATGCAAAAAAAGAAACTGAAAATCTATATAATCGTATTTTATTTCTGACATTTTAATATATTATATACTTTACTGATAATGCCTTTTACAATATAACTCGGCATTCCACTCTGTGCATTCGCGTACTTAAGACGTATTTATCGATACTCGCCAACTGAGTCGTTCACGTCACTATTTGAACCACTTTTGAATAGATTGCTGGACTTTTTTTCTAGTTTCTTGTGATTTTTAGTGATGTACCTACATTTGTGAAGGGTCTTCGATAGAATAAACTTTTTCTTTTTGTAACAAAATGCTAAATTTGTCACGAATACAGTATTATATGTATTTCGCGATTAAGTAACGTTTGGAGGGTTTCACTTTTTTATTCAGTATTAGGAAGTTTTTTTTTCAGGTGAGTGTTTGTTTTTTTTATTTTTCTTAAATATGTATAATAGTTTGTTTAAAATTTTAGCTGAGTTAGCACTTTAAATATACAATACATTGAATTGCATTTTGCTGGGTAGTGTTATAACACTACAGACTAGTGTGCCTTTGCCAGAAACTTATCGGATATTGTATACGAAAATATTAGAAGTATGTACGGACATTCCCCGAACGGTTATCGAACCATCCATCGCGCTTAAAGACTGTCTCAACCTAATAACAATTTTATAAGTTTAAGTGCCAAATCAAAAGTTTTTCATATGTTAATAAAAAAAATCAGATTTTTACGGCATATAATTATTATGTATAAATTTTATATGTATTTTACGACTATCATTACATTTTATTACGTAAATATGATATGTATTTTTGTGCGAACGTGATGGTTATCGGTTCGTTCCTCATTTAAGTTGAATAAGATAAGAGATGGAATAAAAGATGGTAAGAGAGGTAGAGAAACTTCAAGTGATCTTTGAGAGATCAATGGTATTGGAGGAAAATCATATTTAAAACAGAAGCACCTCCCGGAGGGTACCTATGAAGACGTTGATTAATGACAATGGACAAAGGGAAAGAGTTTGGCACGCTATTTTCTGGATACCTCGTTGTATTGAATACTTTCATTACCCAATTTTTTTTCTTTCTTTGGTCTTTATATAAAGTGTGAAAATTCCATCACTACACAATTTTAATATAAATTGTTTGTTAAATAGATAGAAACTGAACAACGTCGTTCCTTAATACGATTTGAAAGATGATAAGAGAAATATCTATCTTCACACTTTATTCCGCATATAGTTAGCAGGGTAACTGGTGTTGAGACACTCCGCTCCCTGCAACTTTTGTCATGACATTACGTGTAAAGTGGCAGAACAGAATGAAAATAATTCATTTCCCCGAGTGGGAATCGCAACCACAACTATCGTGTTTACAGTTAGACGCTGTGCTGCTGCGACAGTCTCTTGAAAGATGATGAAAAGAAATAATTTATGAAAAATATAAAACATACTTCTCGAAGAATGTTCTATAATATGTATTACAATAGTTTAAATGCAAAAAGCCTTGAAATTAATAGTTGAGTAATACCGTTTCTTTTCACGGTATTGTTATAAATTTTTATCTTCAAGTATTGATAAAACATATTAGATCATTTTTAACATTAAAATCGAATCTATTGCCTTTTTATGTCCTTGATTTGACCTTCATACGTTTTTTAATATTAATTACTCTTCCCATTTTCAAATGATGACGAAATATATCAATCATCGATTAGACTAAAGAAAAGAATATATTCGGATATTTCAAGTGCTTAAATCGAACAGATTACTAAGACAAAGCGCGGCGTTAAGTTCCGCCGCTTAACTGATAATGTCTTAAATTGGAAAGAGGAGAAAACGAATTGTTTCAAAACCAGATTCTCCATACCTAACTCTCCCCGCGGAATAAGGCATGAAACTGAAAAAAAATACGGAAATATATATTGTTACATATCTATGGGTAATTTTGACTGAGATTTTCATAAACTAGTAAAACCATATTTGAGCATACCTACATACAGATATAGAACATATCTTTCTACATAGAACTAAGGGTTAGAGGATACTGGAAAGATTCCAAGCAATGGATTATTTTTTTTCGTAACTCTGGCAAGACAAAGCACATCGTTGAATGCTGCCAGGCAACATACAATATTTTGATTTCTGAAAGTGGGGACCGAAGTGTCACAAATCTCTGCCTACCCAGCTATAAGGGATACAACGTCCAGCTGATTTAATTCATTTACATATTATATTCTTTCCAAATGGCTGAACCTAATTTTAAATAATTTACTCTCCGAAATAAAAATTTGTTGAAACAAATTCGGCAAATAATTAAAATAGATTAGATTATGCTTAATCGATTTTGAGATTACTTTTTCATAATCCTCCTTACTCGATAAAGTTGATATGGGGGTCTTTACAATGTTTTATATACGCATGCACCTATTCCTTACATTGTGGGTACATATACAGGGTGTAACGCGATTGACTAATCAACGTATTTTACCCCCACGTATGTTTGCCGATATTCTATGATTTGGCAGATATTTGAAATTTATGATCAAATCGAATTCATGAAGAAAATTACCAAATACATCCTGAGTGTTGAGTCTGCACTCGAATCAGTAGTTCTTGAGATTAGTGCATCCAACCAAACAAATTCTTCACCTTTATGACATTATTATAAGATAATAATTACACTGGCATATAGTTCCTAAATGATATTAATTAAAACAGACTTCTACATCAGATGATTATGAGATCATATTTCATATAAGATTTCTTATAACTAATATTATCCCAGTCAAGTTACATAAAGTGCATTGCTTATTGAAAGAAAAATATCTTAACTAAATATAATTAAAATGATTTTTTTTCTACAACTTTCAACTGTCATTTGACAGAAACCATGACAGTTGTTGGCTCGATTTTGTCTCGGGAGAGTATCGGTACTCTCTCTACACTATTTTAATTTCCTTGCTCTGATAACAAGACAACTCTAGGGTTCCTTTACCTATCCCGCTATTTGCTGGATACATCACGTATTTAAATCGAAAATTAATGTGAATCCTTTAATTTTTAAATACTCCCATTTTAGAGAATTCGAATTCACTTACCTTGTGTGATTGCAGTTTTTAATGCGAAGATTGCATCACGAACTTTTTTTATATATTTAAACTTATAGTTATACGTTCATATTGTTTTTTTTATGAAATAATATATAAATGCGTATAATAAGGAAGTAGTTATAATATGTCCTTACTTAGGTAATCTTCATATAATTATATTTACTCTTTTACACCATCTTGGTCTACATGAGACGTGCCGTGAATGATAGTATTGGGTTCAATTTCCATTAATTAAAAAAATAGCTGAGTTCAAAACTTAGGTTATTAGTTTGTATGTGTGTATTGATTTTCTGACTAATAGCGCTTTCTTTTTATTGTTTGTATTGTTAGTAGGTAGGTATAGGGTATAGCTAAATAATGTTTAAAAAAAGCAGTTTTGCAGTGTTTAGTCACTACATTTTCCGCTTTTCTCCCGGATTTGAGACACTGCGTGTTGTATAGATTAACTCTACGCTGCACTTTTTCATTCTAAAAGGAAAAATTAAAAATAACTCTTTTCCTCAAGCGTGAATCAAACCCATAACCATTGCGTTTACCGTCAGAACTTGTACCACTACACCACGATGCCCTCACTATATATTTTATAGCTGAATAAAAATATTCACAATTAACGCTTACCTTTAACTGTATGCAAAATAATTAAAATTTTAGCGAGTTAATAAAATAACGAGGTTACATTTCCAAAGTAACCGGTTTAGATTTAATATACGAATATATGAAATTCTCCTTAAATACTTACATGCAAAATATGTGGGTATAAAAAATACCTTATAGGTATATACATAAACTCTCCTTTCTTACTGAGAAAGTAGCAGGTTCGATGCCTAAAAAAGAGAGTAAGGAGGAACCTAGCAATATAAAAAAATGATATAATTGTTTCTTTTAATGCAATTATAACATTGTCGATAATAATTAAGCAAATATTAATATTTTATTCTCAGTGAGCACATGCTCTATCTTTAATAAATATTTTTTCTTTGCTTAAAATTTTTATTTAGTATTTAAAAAAAATAAGACCCCTATTATAAAAAAACAATTAAGTACTCAATGTCTTAAATTTAGAAGGAAACAAGAGAACGGAGTGTCTGGACTCCAGGTCCCTTTTCTATCTTACATTATGAGGGATAGATACAATTTGAATTGAAGATGAAAAAGTTTAAATAAAATGTCTAGATTATTGATATCCAAAGAGGAAGAAATTTAAAATTATGAATCGACTTTTAAAAGTAACCTTGTCCTTTAAATATTTTTTATATATTTATATTATTATATGTAATTATTGCAGTTGCTCGCTTTAAAATGAGCTGGAGCTATTAATTGTATAGTACATAGTTCATATCCTGATAAGGTAAAGTAATTATTTAAGAATTTATTGTAATAATTATACCTCACTATTACTTGGTGAAGTATTTTATGCATTTTTAGTTTTCTGTTGTCACGGAAAACAGAAAACTTCTTGCCCCTCAAAATGCCTTGACACGAACGCGGACAGTAAGGAATGGACGGAGTGTGTTGACACTAGGCTATCATGGAATCGTGGCTTAAAGTTGTAATTAGATAAAGTTTTAATTACAATTAACACATTTTTATTTAGAGGCGTATCCTGATGCAATATCAAGAGCAATTAAAATTATGCATTTTAAAATAAATTATTACATATTGGGCAAAGGAAACGTATTAATTGATTTCTTTGACATTCATATGACCTTAAAAGTCATTAAAAGGTCATTTTTGTATCTGGGTTGAAATATGAAAAGATTTTCATGTTACTAATAAAATAATTAAATGTAGCGTTGAGTACCGTCAATCTACATGTAGTTTATCGTTAAAATAAGTGAACAAAAGCCCCTCTATGTGAAAAAATATTTTAGGTTTTAAATTAATATGAAGTTTTTAAACAGAGCAGTCGCTTCAAATCCCGTTATTCTAAATTATTCTACAAAATTCAATTAATTCTTGAAAAAAATATTTTCTTACTATAATTTATTATATCAGTATATCAAATGAATAATGTCAATAATATTTGATAAAACGCCGAATGCTAATTTTTTATAATGACGGATATACAGGTGTAAGTTTGTGTATACAATTGAACACGCATTAGCCAAAGTATACTAAGTAATATTAAATATCTTATTTAGTTATATCGCATCTTATTAAAATATGCATATCAAAAGGCCTAACTAAAACATTCGAAAAAATAAATATTTTTTCTTGGATGTTATATTAAAAACCGTAAACCCATTCAGGCAGCACCACGTTTGACTGAAAACGCGACAGTAGTGCATACGATTTCCATTTGAGAGAATGTGTAATTTTCATTTCTTAGCCTCGCAATATGTAAAAAAATTTGCGGTACATGGTAAACGGAGTATCTTAGTAGTGGATTTCCCTGCAGGATTCAGCGTGAAGGTAAAAGATTATTTTAAACAAAAATAGATACATATGTATGTATACAATATTTCATATTAGCCATATATCTGACCCTGTTAGTATCTACTCAAAGAGATCATGGATTTTTATTACATAATAAGTCTTTTCTAAGTCAATTTTGACAAAATTGGACGGTAGTTTCAACTTCTAATAGAATAACTCTTTTTAAGCTGAAAGCAGGAAAAAAGGAAATTTAACTTAGGCCACTTTGCTTTGGCAGATTAATATATTTTTAGCTTATATTTTTAACATAACACATACATGATAAATGAACAAGAATTATTTTGATTGTATTTTTTGATATTACTAGATTTTTCTTAAGGATTTAGGTACTAACACTAAGTAAAAAATTTTTCGTAAAATAGATATACGTAAGTACCATTTTGTGTCATTTGTAATTATCATATAAATGTTTTTCGTTATCGAAAATGGGAAACAGAGTGTCTTAACACTTGGTTCCCTCTGCCTTCCCTACTGCGTGCGGGATACAGCGTGAAGCTGATAAAAAAAAATTAAACATTTCTATATGTGCCCCAATAAATATTGGCAAATATGTAGATAAAACAGTGATTTATAATTATATAAACTAATTTTTACTCAACGAAGAGAGTCGTTGAGTTGCGCCACTAGATACAGTATGAAGCTAAAAAAAATAACCGAATAAAAATAGAAATAACTTTTTGACAACCCTAGATCAAAGACTAAAAGTCATCGTACGTTTGAAGTGTATAATCAGTTCAAGGTCGCTTTAAACTACCGACTTAGCGGTTTTAGATTTAATAAAATATTTATCTAGAAATTGCTATTTTAATTATAATATTTAATTAAAAAAAACATATTATATTCAACCCACCTAAAGACGTCCTAAAATTATAATTATATTGAAATGTGAAACTGAGCTATTACAGTGTAAGCATAGTGATTCTACTGACAGTCAGCCCATATGGCTTAAGATCCCATCGCCTAAATCTGCAGGGATCTGTTTTCTTAATTAAACTTATATTAATGAATAATATATGATTAGTAGAACAGACATTTGGGTTGCCTAGAAGAATCCAGCCGCAATCACCTTTAATTACATTTTTTCGTAACTCGTTTTTGGCGAAAATTGCACTCATATGTTTTTTATATGAATCGCACATCATTTGAAAGAAAATCGCATAAGGAATTGGAAAATTAAGGGTTGCCAGCTCTCAGTCTGCCGCAAGTCCAGGGTTGATCAGATTACCCCGGGCACATGGAATTTTATATATTGTGTCATACATACTAAATAATTTCCATTTGGCCACAGGCGAACACGCAGGTACAAGCTTGTAATAAATAATCATATTGCTAAATCATCTTTTTATTCGCTTATAACAAATTATTGGAATTCTAAATAGCATATAAAGAAAGCATTTAAAATGAAGCTAATCATAAATTTCTAGATATGAATGAAATGTGTGTCGAATCAGCAATTTCATTGATTTATATCTGTCACCTGTGTTTGCCTGTATAGAAATAGGTTTTATATTATACTATGTACACCCGAGGTCAGTTGTGGCGCAGGGAACAAGTACGTGACTGTAAACGCGACGGTACGCGCGGCGTTAAGTTCCGCTACTAAACACGATGCCTATAAAATTGGAGTTGGGAATCAAACCCATAACCATTTATACAAACACGCTTTTGCTACCACGATCTTATGTTATATTGTTTTTTTAAAATAACGTAGAGACAAACAAACGTGCATAAATATTCTAAATATATGTATATGTAATGTAACTAAATATATGTAATTATTTAGGGCACGGTGAATTCTTAGAATGCTTTTAACGTTACATATAAGCAATTTTATCAGGTGATTTTAACACTAGTTTAGATAAGTGACTTTGTTTGTTTCATAATCGAAATATATAAAATCATATTTATTTTCTTGTTATAATAATATTTGTAAGAATGAAGATTTTTGACTTGGACAATCGGAGGGAATGTTGTTGTAAGACATAGTTCCTCACTTTTTGAGACATTTTGTGTTTAGTGCGAAACTCAACCCTGTGTTTTATCTTGTTAACAGATTTTTTTCCGAGTAGAAATCGTTAATTATTTATATTTAAGATATTGCTTTACTATTGTTTCATATAAATAGTCTGTTTAATCAAAGAATATTTTGAATTTAAATTTGAATATAATTGACATTAGTTCCTAAACACTTGTGAGAAGCTAGTCCATACCAAATTCCATTCTCCACTTTCTACCAGTACAATTTTATTACATATCGGCTGATGAAATCTTAAGCCATATTTCACCGTACGTAAAGACGTTTGAGTGAAATATGAAACGTAAAATCCCATTTCTATAGGAATTTCGACAAATCCTTGATATCTTAGTAGGTCAGTAACGGAAGTGTTTTAGTAGAGTTATACTTCGTTAAATTTCGTTTCTAACTTTTTGCCAGAATTCGATATTACAAGTTAAGTAGCAGAACTTAACATCGAGCTTTCGTATTTAATAAATAAAAATAATTTAATTATATGTATTTATTTTTTCGAGGTAGGGATATATTTTTTTTTATTTTTTTAAAGGCATTTTAGGGACATTTTATATTTTATGGCGGTGCTCATTTGGTGCGGTGTTAGGTGAATCGACAATATGTCAAATAAACCATGTCATGAACGGGAATCGAACTCCAACCAAATAGCTTGCATATTATGCATTTTAGCCATTATGAGGTCCCATTTTCATATAAAAATTACAAATGAGAATGATCATCGTTGAGATACGAAACGACGGAAATGGTTAAAGTGAGAACGGCAACGTTTCATAGAAATCAATACTAGTATAATCTGCTTTTTAATTAACACAACAATTTAAATTGTTCAAAAGCATTTGATTTACTAATACTTTTTATGAAACGGGTATTAAATTTTGTTTCCGTCGAATACTTGGAGGCATTGCATGTTGAGTGGCGGAACTCTACGCCGCGCTTTGAACATTTAAACATTTCATTTCCTCGACTGAGAATCAAACCTGAACCCACAACCTGCTTCGGTTTCCGTTGAGCTGTTCTGGAGAATAGTTTGAACCAACAGAAAGAAAGACACAAAAATTTTAAAAATATTTATTTGTATATTGATATTGTGAAAATAACGATATGCACTTCGAAAAACACGAATATTTATATAATTATATAGTAAAATATATATATAAATTTAGTAGACGTACCTGGATGTCAACCTGCATACCTTACAAGGCTGTACCAAACAGTCCGTTGCGGCACAATACCCGTCTACGTCACGTGTTCTTCACGGCGTATTATACTATCGAAAGATTTCCAGCTCTTTCGTTTAGTATTATTTTATAATTTAAAGTGTTAAGTTATATATTTACTATTTTATAAAAAAGCGACTCTATTTATTCTTTGCTCTGTTTGGAAATTAGGGTATGCATTTTTGTTTTTAAATTATATTTATTAATATTAATTCAAAAAGAACCGGCATTGAATTTCGTCACTTAGTAATATCAGAAAAATATGGCGGAAAGTGGAGATGGGTATCTCAACTACAATTTCTCTCTGTCGACCTAACTATATTTGAGAGAAGCGTAAAACTACAGAAAAATAATAAAAAGAAACAAAAATATCTCTATTTTCTTTTGTATTATTCAATAACACGTAGGTACCATATCTTTTGCACGTATCATATGTAACACACAATTTAGTGTACTTACTGTGAAGTAAATCGAGGTCGAATTTTAATCATATTAAAGACCAGATTCATCTCATACTAAAGTGGCTTGAAGCCAGATTTTTGAAGTAATTGAAGGATTTTAATAAATAGGATATTAGTGGTTAAAGAGTTTATTTATTTCTCAAAAGAAATTACATTTCACTTAAAGAGAAATACAGAGTTATCTTAAACAAATACATATTAAACAATGTGAGCGTCGGAATCAGCAAAACATGGTAAATAACAAAAAGAAAACAATATCAAATACTCAATTAACAAATGTAAGTGAAAGAGGGTACATTGAGATAATTTAAACATATTGACCATGACCGTTTACAATAAAGTTATGTTTACCCACATTTTAAGAAGTCACAATACAGGGTCGGATTCTACTTAATTTTTATAAGATGCTCCTTTAATTTAGTTTTAAAATTATACATTTTTTTTGATGTTTTTATATCTTGAGGTAATTTGTTGTAAATTTGTGCTCCTTCATAAATAATAGATTTTTTGCCATAATTGGTTCTTGTTTTTGGTAAGTATAAATTATTTGCACTTCTAAGTGGTCTCTTTCCTATTTGTTTATTGGTCAGAAAAGATAGCTCCGATTGTAAATTGTTTTGTAAAATTTTATGAATAAGAATACATGTGTTATATTGATATAGTTGACGAATATTTAAAATTTTAGTTTCATTATATATCTTATTTGTAGATGTTAATGGCTTGAAATGGAAAAGCAGTTTTATTATTTTATTTTGAATAATTTGCAAAG
>JAKRZM010000325.1:378508-394421 GCA_036379175.1 Heliconius cydno galanthus
CCCTTTAGGGTTAAAATTTTTCAAAATCCCTTCTTAGTGGATGTCCAGATTACGAAAGTAAACTTTCGTCCAAATTTAACGTTTCTACCATCAGCGGTTACGGCCGTGCGTGCGTCTTACCTCAGTCAGTGAGGACAAGTCCTTTTTATATATATAGATACTGTGTTTTTTTACATGAAGTACCACCATACCATTACCATGTTTTTTTTAATTTCATAGACCAACTAAATTAATTATTGTAGTCTATGCATCCATCAAGTATCTCACAGGAAAAAAAACCAAATCCGGCTTTAACCGTTCTTATGTTTGCTTATTACAAAAAACTACATAAAAAAACGCTTCTTGTTAAAATATCGTTAATAATCTTCAATAACTATTTTTTTTTGCAAATTAGTAAGAAGTTAACGCCCGTTTTACGTCACTATGACGCGTGAGTTATCCTCGACATACATTAATACGTATTTAATTGGACATACATACCAGACCGTAGTGCAGTGCAGCAGTGCTACAGCGTACGTCAACGCGATGGTTGTGGATTCCCACATCGAGAGATATTTTCTAGATATTTGTTTCTATTTTCCATACTTAATATTTTGGTGTTCAAACCCTAGTATGGACATCAGCCTATTCTGTCTGATCACAGTGTCTGAATGTAAGCAGAAAGTGGAGAAAGGAATTTCTGAGAGAAGAGAATTCAACTGCGGGATACAGCGTGAAGCTGATATTGATATGATATTATTCATTCACTCGTACTCACTCGTACATTGCTATATGCGGGATATTAGGAATTTGTACTAACAAAAAAATATTGTTTTCAATCGGGACTACTACGGTACACTTGGACTACGGTGGCCTCATAAATAATACTATAGTTGCTCAATCTCGAAGTAACGGATCTAACGACGAAATTGGGTTCAAGGAAAGAATATACTTAACGTATTTAACGGTATACGGTACATTTTAGAACAATTTTACACAGGTATATTTTAGGGAAATTGTTTTTAAACTGCAATTTATCCAATTTTTTTATTGTTTATTCTCACAGTTACCTTTAACACAGTCATGTTCCCATTTGAAAGTAGATACCCAACCTATATCTCAAAAAACCATTGAAAAGATTTTTGAATATACCTCTGTTAAATGAAAATGAATTATTACGATAGTTTTTGAGAAATATGTGAACAAGGTTACATATGCTTACGAAATTTAGTTTATTTTCCCTTTTAAGTTGGTAAAAAACAAGGAACGATTACCATTTTCTTTCCAATTTAGAAACGTACATTTTAGCTTTAATTTTATTTAATCTTAAAGTACCCAGCACTGCCAAATAAACATATTTTTCTATACATTCGTTATAAAAATATTAAAACAGTTAAGGAATCTAGTGTTAAGCAAAGGGCAACGCGACCTGCGCCCTTAACAAATGAGTGAATTGACTCCCAATAAAGTGTAATAGAAGTGATTTGCTATCAAATGAGACCACCGCCTTCGAATTCACTTGTTGCCATACGGTTTTGTATAGAGTAGTTTGTGTATTTTTTTTTCCGCACACATCAGGGTAGGCAGAGGGAACGTAGTATTAAGACACTCCGTTTTCCATTTTCCACCAAACTTCGGAAGCATTGTGTGTTGAGTGGCGGAATTTAATTCCGCGTTATGCCTCGATACCAGAGCAAATAAACGCCGCGTGAACGTCAGCTGCGTGAACATTGCATGTTGAGTTGCCAAGCTCAACACCCCACTTATTCAATTCTGGTAGACGATGGTCTATTATGCAGGGAAATGAAAATAAATTTACTCTTTTCTCCAAATAGTAATCGAACGAAAACCATCGCGTTCACAGATATTTTATTTTACAATTATAAATTAAAAAAAAATTACATTCTCTACATTTATTTACTCTGTTCAATACTTACTCTGTAACGTACAGTCAATTGGCTTCGAGAGACTGCATGGCGACACTAGATTGGAAGTTCGTAATGATTTGGACTTTGAAACATTACATCATTATATGACTTGCTGTTAATTCTATCTATCATTATAATAATATAAAGGATATCATATGTTATATATGTATGTATTATATGCATTGTGGCCCATTAAAATAATGTCAGTATAAGCACGATGGTTTCCGGTTCGATTTTTATTAGGGGAAAGTGTATATTTCAATTATTTTGAGGTCGTCATGGCGTAGGGGCAGAAGCGTGTGATTTTAAGCGCAACGGTTGTACGGCTCGATTCCCGCTTTCGGGATTGAAATATTTAACTTTTTCATTTCTTGGCTGGAAGTCCTCGAGTCCGCCATTTAACGCACAATGCCTTAAGAATTCTGTGTCTGAACTAAAGTGTCTGAATAGAGAGCGGAGTGTCTTAACACTATGTTCCCAGGTTTCCATTGCCTACCCTGCTAAGCGCGGGAAACAACGTAAGCTAAAAATCTTTCCTTTTTTTGGCGTCAAAATGGGGCGTTCCCTCAATGAGTTCCCTCTCCTATACTTATCTAATAACAAATTACAACAAAATCACCATACAAACGACAATAAATTAACAAAAGCTATAAAAGTAAATTTTAAGTAGCAGTTTAAGCTTACAAATTACACAGAATTAGATAAAGTTACATATTATTATAATGTAAGCTGATAATTTTGAAAAATAATTGCTTTAACTAATTGCCACTTTCCTGTTACACTTTAAAAGCACATGATTAACATTAATTATGTGGCGCCGAATTATATCGTATTGTCTCTTAGAGGCTGTCTGACCGTAAACGTAGCGGTTGTGGGTTCCTATCACATTCAGGGGAAGTAAATGTTTTCATTTCTTAGCTCTGGGAACCTAACATAACCCTAGGTTCCACTTTCGGTTCAATTTTCGAGGCATTGTTAGTGACAGAAATCCATACAACGGCTTTGTTTTTTTAACTGGGAGGGGAAATGAAAATAATTTACTTCCCCGAATGGAAACGAACTCACCGACCGAAAAATAAAAAAGAAAAAACCACTTTAAATTCCCTTTTGGTTAATATTTCACCTACTTACTCCTTAAATCATAACGGATCACTCGTGTGCTAATTGTATTTTTGACCTCTAAATTTAGAACTTCGACCTTTTCAAAATAACTAAAAGTTTTCGTATTTAACTCTAACATGACGATATATACTCTATTTTTTTAAGAAACATACATCTGAGTAGTCACACATCTAGTTTTAAGTTTTCGTTCGTATAAAATTACTCATTTACTATTTAGCTTTATAATATTGAATCTTCAAGGCATATTTAGGCAACCTGCGGTATTCCATCAACCTCAATATATAAATGAACTTTTATTATAGAAGAAAACCTTTTCATTCTCTATCTTTCATAAGATAGGAAAAAGAAATTGGCATACGAAAGGAAATAGCAGCTTCACGCTAAAACCCCCTTATAGCAAAGTTCCCACTTATCGTCTAATCTTTAAAATATTGCATATAGAGTGCCGGCACTCCCCCAAGTGGGAATCGAACCCACAACTCTCACGTTAACAGAAAAACAATACTTATAGCTAATAATTTTTTTTTTTTTTTTTATTTTCTTTTTCTTATTATTTTTGTAGTTCCTCACTCAATAGTCTCATAAGTCGCATGCATATCAAACAATGACGTAGATGCAAAGAACTTTCCACGTTGCATCTGACCTATATATTATGGTTGTCAAGCTCAACGCGTGCGTCATGTGTCATATTGAAACGTTGAAAAGTGTTTAATTTTTTGCTATCTTCACGCTGCATCCCGCACATAGCAGGTTAGGCTGAGGAAATTGGGGAAACTAGTGTTAAGACACACCTTTTCATTATAAAACACCCCCACACTTTCTTCCAAAACCCAATTCCTCTGGAAGAATCCCGTATTGAGTGGCGGAAGCGGAATTTATTTTCACGTTAAGTCAGTCTTCTAACAAAAGTTATTCATCACATAATATTTTTTAATTTACATGAAATAAAAGTAAATATTAATAAAAAAGGCAAAAATCTAGTCTTTCGTAAAATGGAAAACCCAAGACGTGTCTACAAGGATAAAGCAAATCTACGTGAGATTAATAATATAAAGAAGCAATATGATAAGTCTTCTTGCTGGGATTAATCCCAGCTATTCGGCTATACCAGGGTCTGCCTTCCTACTGAACCTACTCCACTTTGCACGGTCATTTGCATCCTCGGTGGTTAGACCATTGGCTCTCATGCCATGTCATGATAAGTATAATATATTATTCATGTAAATTGCATGCTTTTCTTAGATATATTGGTATATTAAAAAGCTTTTTATTTAAAGAAACCTATACAGAGAAAAGTTTTTTGGAAAACCTATACAGAAAAATATTTTATATTGCAAAAAAAATATGTCGGATATTACGACATAATCGTTACGCAATACTTCACTTTTTGTCATGCTTTTTGTCGTGAGCTTCAGGTTACCGCAAAAAGTAATACAGGCCATTACCAAGGTAACTTGGTATAATAATTTAACCTGACTTTGCTTGTGAACCATTAAACATAATCTAAAGTGTGTCTTCTTTTGCTGCTATAACTACTAAAGAAAACAATTTTATATATTTAATAAATATTCATATAGTTCCGCTAGTTTTATATAATTCGCTAGTTTTATATAATTGTAATAATATATTATTACAATTATGAATAGTTGCAATATTTCTCTAACGGAGAAACGGAAACGTCGCGTCACCCTCGATAAAACATTTGAAAAGTGCTTAATTTTCTCTATTAACGCACAAGAGCCCAGTCGGCCCAGCCCGGCAGGCTAAATTCTATTTGAGAAATTACTTTTGAATGATCGGGTGGAGAGCAAAGAATGAAGTGTCTTGTCACTAACTTCCCTCTGCCTATTCTTCGATATATGAAAGATACAAAAAAATAAGCTTTCATTTATTTCATGGTGTAATGTCCTTGCACATTTGTAATCCATCATTTTAATGCGACGGCCATTTTGGTTTAACAACAATATCGATTATATAATTGTCATCAGAACAGAATTAATCGAAACTTCAGCTCAACTGAATTCTAAGAATTGGGTCAAATTGACTTTGCAAGATTTCACATATAACTAACTAACACGGCAGGTTAAATAAAAGCTTATAAAAAATAATATAATTTGACTAATTAAGTAAAATGGGCATTAAATGAAGTTATCAAAATAATTTATCTCTCTCTCTCTCTGTCAAAGTATTAAAAGAATATAGTACACACAGACGTACATATTTTTCTTATATATAATCAAGTAGAAGGTCACGTAGCCAGTTTGAAGCTTACGTCATTGCATTACAATTTTTTTTTATTTTGCGTTTGTGAAAATGAATTAGCACTCGAAGAAATGCTTTTGCCATACCTCTTTTTTTGTAATCGTATGTAGATATTGTGTTTTGTAAGGTAAAATGGGTTCTATTATTAAAATTTTAGGGCTTAGAATCGCTTGGTGAAGCGATATAATAAAATTATGTATGGCGATACACATACAAAATTAAAGTTTTTAGATGTATTCGGTTCTGTAGGATTTTTGAAGGGGAAACGACAATATTAAAAATTTGGAAATATTATATTATTTCTTTTTCTCCCTATAATTTCTCGAAAACTGAGAGGTGCGTGGATAATGACATGTATTACTACCAAAATCCCACCTGCCTAGGGAAAACAGTAGAGAAGACTCTTTACGGAATAATACGCAGGTTAAGGTTTTGGACAATTGAAAAGATATTTTTGGGTTTTCTAGTTATTAAAATATTAACATAAATTCTCTTTTTCCTGTTGATTTTTATATAGGGCGCCAGATTATTCTGGAGGGGGGCACGGGAGGATACCCCCCTCCTCCTCTTCCTACGCCATGTGAACCACTCTATATGCAAAGAACAATGTCCAGACACCTGTCCCGCTAGATGCAGGATAGAAAGTAAAGTTAAATAATAATAATAATACAGTGGTGTTATAAGCTTTTATATAAGGAACATCCACAATATTTTTCTCCGCTCTACTGTCGAAGCAAAACGTGGCGTGGAGTTTTGCCACTCAACATGGAATGTCTCAAGAATTCGGAGAAAATTGGGTAACGGATTGACTTAAAATTAGGTGTCCAGGTTCCATCTGCTAAATGCGGATACATTGTGTATACTTTTACAAAAAAAGGACAAAAGAATTTTGGTTCCCTAAGTGTGGAATTACAATTTAAAAACGTTAACAAAAATATTTTCCTCCTCCAAACCGACCCCTAATGCTTGTTAAATCCGCAAAACGACTTTCATCGGCACTCGTCCTTCGAAACACACCTGCCGTTGTTTTTTGTTGCATTTTTTACCCATCCTCTTTTCGGTCTGACTCACCTAGCGCTTTCTCGGTCGATAAAAAATGACATACTGTCATTTTTTTTTACTTTACTAAGCTTTTTTTATATTTTTTATTTATCCTTTGGTGTGTTATACTTTTTGTGGTACTTTTTTTACAACTCACTTTAGTCAGTTCTTTTGAGGTGACGTAATATTTAAAAATATTTTAAAGAAAAAAGTTTGAATGCGACGAGTGTTAATATAAAGTACAGTTTGTTTAATTTTGCGAATTACATATTCTGTATAAGCAAAAAATTATCGCTTGATATAATTGTATTTATTTAAAATATTATAAATTAGATTTACTAGTGATGAGCCTGACTAAGTAGAATATAATGAATCACAAAGATTTTTATGAGACACGTTATACAATACGATCACCTTATTATTATAGTTAATAAATTAGTATAGAGGCCAGGTTGTGGGTTTGATTCCCAGTCGAAACAATGAAATATTTCCATTTCCTCGTTCTGTTAACGAGTCACGCCATTCAACACGCAATGCTTCCAGAATTGGGCGAAAATTGAGTAACGAATTGATTTAACATTAGGTGCCCAGGTTCCATCTGCTATGTATGAATGCATCGTTAAGCTAAATACATATATAACAATAAACAAATATAAGCATAGTAAAAATGTTTCTAAATGATTTCTAGACAACACACAGCCGAAACAACGCGGCGTAGAACACTGGAAATGCATTGACATCTCTTGCTTGCTTCTCCTTGGGAAGTATACGAGTAACACAGCACAGGAGAAAGAAACTTTACACTTTGAAGTTTACGCAAGTGGAGTTGCGAGCTACAACATGTTATAATAATTCATATACATATATGCATAAATGTATTTAAATCTATAACGACATTTTCAAGTTCAATAAATAACATCTATGCCATAGCATAGATAAAAAATGAAAGAATTTTATTAAGACGTTTACAGATAATTAATTAAAAAAAAACTTAAAGTAATCTCGAGTCGAGATTAAAGATTCCGAGTAAAACAGCGAAAGAAGTTAGAAATAGAGGCACGAGTAAATTAATATAATTGCATGACAACAAAACGTAGTGATGTACGTGTATGTTTTATTTCTTATATTTTTTTTTGTTTAAATCCTATCCTATATGTTTGTTTATTCGCACCGTAAAATATTTAATTGAGAAAGGCTTACGTTAAGCGTATATGAGGTTTTATAAAAAATATATTTTACTTAAGATATTAAAGAATAGTGCAAGGTAATTTAAGGGTCAAAGTCTCAACTTAAGTAGCAATTTAGATATTATCTTAAAAAATAATAGAAGATTTTCAACGTGTCCAATTCATTGAAAATAAATATGAACGAACACATCGTGTAATGAAAACGAAGTATTCGGCAACAGCAGCGGTCCATAAAAAACAAAATTAAATTAAGAATTTTCAATTAAATATTACAAAATAAAAAATAATATTTGTACATCACTACAAATAATTTCAGCACTCACATAATTACTAGGTTTATTTCGTTTCAACGCCCATACTAGATACCATTACTCAAATTGAAGCAACATTGTAACTAAATGGCCAAAATAAAAGTAAGCCTTAAAATTTTATACTAAAAGTTCAAATTTCATTAACAAAAAATGATCATAAATTTCCTTAATAACCTTATTTTTTTATTTTACGACTGATCTCCATTTTTTTTAGAAAAAAAATTTTGATCGTGTATCCGATCTACTAGTTACCGGCCATAGGTTTTCAAAGTTTATAGTAGTGGCGCAGGGGCACAAGCGTGTAAACGCTGGTTGTGGGTTCGATTCCCAATTGGGGAAAAGAAACATATAATATTTTCATTGCGCCGCTCTGGTGCCGCAATGTGTCGAGAATTTGGCGGAAAGTGTGAACCGGAAGTATCTTAATGGGAACGGAGTGTCAATAATACTAGGTTCCCAGGTTCCCTTTCGCTCACCTTGCTGTGTGCAGCAGCGTGAATCTAAAATATAGGCGTTCTGTTCAAAGTATTCGAGAAAGTACAACTAGATTCAGCGGCTAAATTTTTTATTAGCTTTGTATAAGGAGAAAATTGAGATATGTCATGACTTCTAATAACAAAAAATATTTTATTTTAGCTTTCTGCTCAATTTCGAGACAATTCTGTGTTGCGGAATTGAACGCTGTAGGTACTTCATAACTAAATCGATAATTTACCACTTATTTCTCATTTAATGACTAGCTACATATATTATTTGTAGGTTTTATATAGATTCTTTCTTCTAATTTTTTTTGTATTATCTAATCCGTAACGGAAATACCGTTTGCTATAATATTTTTTGCTTCACAGACGAGTCATAGATTCCACTAATAAAAGGGAAAAAAATCGAATAAATTATTACTTAATTGCTTTTATCGAGCAATTCGTGTATGTATGTTCTTTAATCTTTACACCACAAAATCTAATCTCATAAATGATTATTGAATCATTCTAATAATTTTGTCCAAAAGAATATAAATCAATAAATACATTAGTATAATTATAAAACCGACAATCCTGGTTGCCTATAATAGGGCACACGGCACAAGTGCTCGCGGTACTCTGCCCCCAGGTACAGTGTGTTACATTGAAATAATTGACGTTTTCACTTTTGTGTTTACTGTACCGACGACGGCCTCAAACCACGTTATTTTTTTTAATAAACAAATAAATAATATATAGACAAATATAATAATCTAAGCTTGTTTAAAAAAAGCAATCTAATAAAATAACTAAAAAAAAAATTATATAGTACAAAATGTTCATTACACCTGCGCCCAACTGTTGAGAACCGCAGGATTTATCTTTATATAAAAGAAAATAATCGACACATACAAGCTTAGTACAGTGTGTTTGTTCGTCAGTGAGCTCTCGGTTTCGGTTTTCTTCACGGATATATAACTTTGTAAAGCAGTTAAGTGTTAGTGTTAAAAAGCTTCAAGGTAAAGGTTAATTAACTAATATGCAATTTGTAACTGAGATTGACAGAGACCAAGCACGGCGTTAAGTGTCGCCATTCAACACGCAAAGTCTCAAAAATTTGACAGTGCATGGGGAACGGAGTGCCTTAACACTAGATTCCCTCTGCCTACCCTGATATATGCGTGAAACAGCGTGAAGATATAATTTTTCCATAATTGTAATTTTTATACTAAATATAAATTATTAAATAGAGTGTGAAAGAAACATTAGAACACAGTGACAAATCAATCACTTTTTTATCAGCTAACGATATTCAGGGTGTCAGGCGGATTTTAACGCCGCGTTTAGCATTATTAATACGAAATGACCTCAGAACTATTATCGATACTTAATATTATAAAACTAAAGAGTTCGCTTGTTTGAATCTGCTAATCTCAGGAACAACTGGGCCGAATTAAAAAAAATAAGTTGTATAGTCAATTTATCGAGGTACCTATTTTAATTAGCAGGTAACTCAATGCACCTGGCGGTCAGAGTTACCTCGGGTACCTTAACCTAAGGAATTAGAAGCAATAACCAACGTGTGCTCTTAGTAACATTTTAACTAAAAATTAATTTCTTTTTACATTCCATTCCATTTACGTCTCTTACATACCATCTATATCAAGCGCTTTGGCTATCACATACCGCCACGGTGAAATTTATATACGGTTATAATAATTTATATCAATTACTTTTTTGTATTTGAATTTCAATATATTTATAATGCTATAATTTTGTGTAAAAAACACTTTTAAAATATTTTAAAAAAATATAGAGACCGTTATGGCAAAGTGTGAAGGCAAGGTTGTGGGTTCGATCCCACTCAGGGACTTTTCCTAGCTCATTTCCTAGCTGTGATAGACATAATTCATCCAAAAGTGGTAAACAGAGTATCATAAGTGGAGGAACTACCGCTGCCCTTTCTTTTGTTGCCAGGGCGAGAAAAAAAATCCTTCCTCGAATTGGAGTCAAACCCACTAAACTATTAAAAGTCTTTCATAATTTACCGGTTTTTTAGTATCTCCACCATATAGATAGGTACATTTTCTTAAAAAAGTATTAAGACATATTTGGTATTTGAAGATTGCAATTACCGATTACACAATTATTATTAAAATGTAATAATTATTATAATTCATGATTTAAACGGATTACTTTCGTATATAATAGGGCGCTGGGGCACAACAAGCGGGCGTGCGACTGTAAATATGAAGGATTGTAGATTTGATTCGCACTCGAGGAAATGAATATCGCCCTGATAATGAGGTAAAGCGCGGCGTTGAATTCCGCCACTCAACACGCAATGCCTCCTTGGGGAGTATATTGAATATAATGTGGTCTACAAGTTAGGTAACAATAATTAAATAATATATTTTTCCCTATAATAATTCTATAAATACCACACAGAATATGCAATTAAAATTTAATTTAAGCTTTAATAAACGTCTGAAGTAATATATCAATCAATTAACAGCATATAGCCCGTCATAAGAAAAATTCCAAAGTATACGTATCTACGTGACTCGGAGCATGACTTGTCTATTTCATTCAAAATTCTAAACCGACGTCTATAATGTTTAAAATAAAATTATTATTTGATTCATTTATTTATTTTTTTATTTAATATTATAAATCTGAGGAGTTTGCTCGGTTGAATGCCCTATAAGATTAGCTAGGTATCACTGTGGTTCAAATTGAAACATTTTAAAAACATAAAAGCGGTCAAGTGCGAGTCGCTGTACCAAATTATCGTACAATTTCATTATGTAGGTTAAAGGTTCCTTTTGTTTTATAAAATATGACAAACTTAAATTTGCGAAAGTACTGATTCTGTGTGAAATAGAAATGTGAACTAGAAATATACGTTTGTAATAATTTTTTTCTATAATATATCATTTATAACCTATCTAGGTTTAAATTACGCGGTAAATTTCATACAAAAAATTAAAAAACCAAAAATTATCCGGGACCGTAGACCATACTTGATACCTCCACGCAATCTAAAGAAACATGGTTTTTACCCACGGACCATCAAAGTAATCCTATCAGGGTTCCGTTTTTTATTCATTTGATTTGAGTACGGAATCCTAAAATTAATAAAATACTATAACATAACAAAATTTCTAATTAAAAGTCTAGACTGTAACAATTAAAGATTTCAACATAATACTGTATCTTAAGACAGGAAGGACGCCACTAAGTAGCATATGACAACGACAGTTACGGGTGGACGGTGACGTTTACTTCTGGGAAGTGAGCGCATTCCAACCAATCTATGAATGAAGCGGGGTGACCCAATGTGTTTGAAATTTCGGGATATTAAAATTATTTATTTAATTTCAAAAAGAAAAAGTAAAAATAAATCACAATTTACTGTAGACTGTTTACACTATTTTACTGTAGTATTTTAAGATAAAGTACATCGCTATTAAAGTCTGACTAATATGTCCTAATATAATCTAGATAATATAATCACGTAACATACATACATCTATTAGATGATTGATTATCACAAGTAGATTATCTCATATAAAATTACTATTTAAGCTACCTGTCTGTTTGATAATTAAGCCCCGTATATCGAATACAATAAGATTGCAAAGTAGATTAAGATTAAGTATTTAGAAAATGTAGAAAAGATAATATTTTAAATATATTGGTATAAGTATTGACATTAGACTAGTCTCTGAAAATTGTTAGCTTGCACTAGAAAAGTAATGCAAGATTTATGCATATCATGTATGGAAAAATCTATTTGTAATTATTTATTTTAAGGAAGGCAAAAAAAAAATGAAAAATATTTTAGTACACTATATTACTTTGTCAATTCCAAAGCAACAAAGCAAAGCGATAAGTCTTGCAATTTTGTCGAGTGCCAAATTGAGATATTAACTTTGAAATAATCACATGTAGAAAACACGGAAACGATGTTTAAAAAATATCTCTACAGGTTATAATATGAGATAAAGTATAACAATATCTTAATAATAAATCTTATCATTTACGCCTCGATTTTTGTTCGATACGCAGTTTGTTGACTTCAATAATTTGACATATGGTCTTAAAATAATTGATTCTAATTGATTCTTAAAAATACAAATTTAAATATCTAATAAAATACAAATCAGTTGAAGTTGTTCGTCTGATCTTTAACTACAGTTCAAAGTTCTCAAGCCATGCCGATATTTTATATGGAATAGCTGTATTTTTGCTTCACTTTTGTAGAAAAACTGTTTGTAGAAATAGATAGTCTAGTTTACAAATTACTTTATCAACGTCACGTTTTATAGGAAATCAAAAGATTTTTTTTATTTAATTAACTTAACACTATTTGACTTTATAACAGAATAGTTTTGTTTAAAATATTTCACTTATCACTTTTTCCGTATCCTACTTAATCTCTAAGTCTTAAGAATGAACATGTACATTGATAGCCTTTGACATCTTATAACCTTTCTTCTTAAAAATAATTAAAAAAAATAATCGTAAGTAGTATTGTGAAATATTAGGAAATTTTATCTTTAACGACGTCATTGTAGCGGAATTAACATTAATCTGTCAATCAAATGATTGTAAATCTAAATCGATAGTTGAACTTACTTTGTGAAATATTTTATTTTAAAGAGTATAATAAATAATCATAGCATTAAGTCATTATCATTCATATCATATCATTATCATAAGGCTAACGGATTTGAATTTGAAAAGAATGAAGAATTGAAAAGAAAAGAAAGAATGAAAATTTTTCAAATGATTACAAGTACCTCTAAGCAAGAAATAATAAGTGATATAAAATTAAATGCCAAAAAATTCAAATGTCAAAAATGTCAAAATCTTCATTAAAATAAAGCGGCCATCCGTTAAATTCGTATCAAGGTTTTTATCCGCAATGCACTTTTCGTATAATGCAGCCTAAATAATTTCCTTAGTAGTTTTTTAAAGATTAAGCATTCCTAATTCATTCAACCAGAACACAGATACAGATAAACAAATTCTTAATTTTCAATATCATTTTTTACTAGAAAATGACAAGTAAATTTGTCTTTTTTATCTTCTCTATATATCAAGGTCACGTCATGCAATTAGTCCAGAATTCGGCTAAAAGTTGGGAGCTAATCTGAAACAATAGGTGTTATAGAAAACTCCTATCCAGTAAGCTCTTAATAATTTTAAAATTGTTCATACTGACCCATGCCAATGCCTCTTCCTGTTATCTCAACGCACGTCTTGTGATAGTGTTATCGTACCGGCTGCGTAAATTACGTCTTTTTAAATGGGCATTTATATCGCGTAGTTGACATGTGCCTGATTGACCCTAATGCCTGTGAATTAAAAAAATTATTATTTTACTTAAGTAACTTGAGATTTTTTACATGATATTTTCATAATTATTTTCATGATTTTAAACATCTACATGTTTGCCATTTTTGCCTTACTATCTGCGAGATACAGCGTGTAACTATAACATAAAATAAAATTTAATAGATTAATAGCATAGTTATCTACACAACATAGCTTCGTAACGTATTAGGAATGTGTAGTATTAAAACACTTTTATCTCCCACGCCAACGTTTACGCCAAGCTTTTATTGTTACCAGAGCGAAGAAATAATAATAATTATTGGTTAAGTGGGAATTGAACCCACAATCCCTGTTGCATTTTTTAAGTCTAACATAAAATGTTTTCCTCAAAAGAGTAACGTCACTTCTCGTTCAAATACAATAGAAATAAAAAAAATGAGTATATTATAACACTGAGATAAGGAAACCAATTTAAAAGGCAACCGACGAAAAACTTATCTCAAGAAATATTTTATAATAGTAATCCTATTTAAATTAACGTTCAACATTTTTCTTATCTATGTAGGTTATATGCTGATTTTAAACGAATGCTCGACGTCTGATTGTATATTTTATCACTTGTCATTGATTTCTTTTATCATTTTATTGCATAATTGCAATATACTACGTTGAATTTTTATATAAAAAGTGTTATATTTTAATAGCATGTTTTTTTATAAAAGATAAAAGTATCAAAAGTAATAGCAAAGCCTTATATGATAATTGCAATTGAATCAGCTTAAAATTGGCGGAGAATAGAGAATCAAATTATTAAGCACTACATTCTTACTTCATTCATTAACTGTTTTAACATCTATATAATATAACTTATTTTAATCAAGAACGGACAGAAAATGTTAATCTATTTCTTTTAAAAGCTTTTATTAATATATCAAGACTATCCCATTATTATAACAAATCCTATACACCCTACTACTTACAGGAAACACGTGGATATCGTACGATCTGTAGTTATGACGCAATACTCAATAAGAACCTATCGGCTCCCGAGCAAAAGATAAGGTTTTAGGGCACGTCCCGTTCGCAATAAAATAACTTATCTTGTTGAGAAAGTCACGTTTTTTTATTTTAGTAGGGTACTTTGTCTAGATTGGTTGAAATTTTACATATTTTTTTGGCATCACGCTGTACCCCACACACAGCAGGGTAGGCAGCGGGAACCTAGTGTTGTGTTAGAACACTCTGTTCCCTATTTTCTGCCGAATTTTGCCTTTGCCTTGGTAGAACTCAATGCTGCGTTTCACTTCGATACTAGAGCGAAGAAAATGGAAATATTTAAAGCTTCATTTCTACAAGTGGGCATCGAAGCCACAATCTGCCGCGTTTACAATGGCATATACATACATACACACAGTGTTGAGATATTCCATTCCCCATCAAAACACTCTTTTAACCATTTAGTTTGTGGCATTTTAGTTGAGTGGCAGACCTCATCGCTGTTCTTTGCCTGCGCCACGACGGTCTCAACACTTAGGCTCCAATGACAGATCGTTCTAATTTAGAAAAATGTGGTAAAAATGTATGACATTTGAAACTTAAGCTTATACTTATTATAATGTATATTTACCTATTCTGATACAAAAAAGCGTCTACAAATTTAGTGAAAAAAACGTAAAACCAAAACTAAAAATTATCTTAATATATTAATATGTTAAGAGTTAAGACACATCAATCAGACTACCATTTATATATCATGATATGATATAAAAATATCATACCTAGTATTATCACGTACACGTGATGAAAACGCTCATGATGCTTAAATAATAAAACGACTGTAAAATGTTATAAATGTAATAATGATTAAAATGAAATAACATGTTTTTTTTATTATTTATCACTTTTGGAAATATAGACCAACTAGTGGACCTGAACCGCTTGAACTATACAAATATTTATTAAATATATTTAAGAAAATATTTTCAGCTTTCAATAGAGACACGCGTTAAGCAAGCTCATTTTGGGTGACGTTTTCTAACAACAAACTTTGCAAATCGTTGCTTAGCAACGGTCGCGACGGTCGTTATTAACATGGCGGAAAAATTGCATGTCAAATTAATAAGTATTTAAATATATTGGTATATATCGAAAATATTACAAATATGAGAAAAAAAGTATCCTATGTTCATCCCGAGACCCTCAAGTATCTCTATATGAGTATTTTATCACAATTAAATTAGCGGTTTGGCCCTGATTGCGTAAAAGACAGACAGACAGAC